>JAQQZZ010000001.1:0-21648 GCA_030265115.1 Mopalia vespertina
ACAATGACAGATTAACCTAACACTTCAACCCCACAATGACAGAATAACCTAACACTTCAACCTCAATAATGACAGAATAACTTACACTTAAACCCCACAATGACAGAATAACCTAACACTTCAACCCCATATTGACAGAATCACCTAACACTTCAACGCTGCAATAACAGAATAGCAATACATTTCAACCCTACATTGACAGAATAACCCAATACTTCAACCCCACAATGACGGAATAACCTGACACTTCAACCCACATAATGACATAATAACCTAACACTTCAACCTCAATAATGACAGAATAACCCAACACTTAAACCCCACAATGACAGAATAACCTGACACTTCAACCCACATAATGACAGAATAACCTAACACTTCAACCTCAATAATGACAGAATAACCTAACACTTCAACCTTACAATGACAGAATAACCTAACACCTAAACCCCACAATGACAGAATAACCTAACACTTCAACCCCATATTGACAGAATAATCTAACACTTCAACCCCAGAATGACAGAATAACCTAACACTTCAACGCTGCAATAACATAATAGTATTACATTTCAACCCCACAATGACAGAATAACCTGACACTTCAACCCCCACAATGACAGAACTACCTAACACATCAGCCCGCAATAACAGAATAGCATTACATTCCTACGCCACAATGGCAAAATAACCTAACAATTCAACATCCACAATGACATAATAACCTAACACTTCAATCTCACAATGACAGAATAACATAACGCTTCAACCCCAACAATGACAAAATAACCCAACACTTCAACCCCACAATAACAGAGTAACCACAATGACAGAATAACCTAACACTTCAACCCCTAAAACGACAGAATAACTTAACACGTCAACCCCACAATGACAGAATAAACTGACACTTCAACCTCACAGTGACAGAATAACCTAATACTCCAACCCAACAATAACAGAATAACCTAACACGTCAACCCCACAAAGACAGAATAAACTAACACTTCTACCTCACAATAACATAATAACCTTACACTCCAACCCAACAATAACAGAATAACCTAACACGTCAACCCCACAAGGACAGAATAAACTAACACTTCTACCTCACAATAACATAATAACCTTACACTTCAACTCAACAATGACAGAATAACCTGACATTTCAACCTCACAATGACTGAATAACCTAATACTTTAACTTAACAATAACAGAATAACCTAACACTTAAACCTCACAATAACAGAATAACCTTACACTTCAACCCCACAAAGACAGAATAACCTAACACTTCAACCACACAATAACAGAATAGCCGGACGCTTCAACCTCACAATGACAAAGTAACATTACACTTCTACACCACAATGACAGAATAACCAAGCAAAATCACTTGGCCCTTCAATGACAAAATAACCTAACACTTCAACCTCCACAATGACAGAATAACCTAACACTTCAACCCCCAAAG
This sequence comes from Mopalia vespertina, assembly GCA_030265115.1. Classification (NCBI taxonomy): domain Eukaryota; kingdom Metazoa; phylum Mollusca; class Polyplacophora; order Chitonida; family Mopaliidae; genus Mopalia; species Mopalia vespertina. The sequence continues at coordinate 1,476 of JAQQZZ010000001.1, forward strand.
TGACAGAATAACCTAACACTTCAACCCCCAAAGTGACAGAATAACCTAACACTTCAACCCCCACAATGACAGAATAACCTAACACTTCAACCCCCACAATGACAGAATAACCTAACACTTCAACCCCACAATGACAGATTAACCTAACACTTCAACCCCACAATGACAGAATAACCTAACACTTCAACCTCAATAATGACAGAACAGCCTTACACTCCAAGCCCACAATTACAGAACAGCCTTACATTTCAACCCCACAATGACATAAAAGCTTAGCATTTCTACCTCCAAAATGACAGAAAAAAACTAAAAATTTTCACCTCTACACTTACAGAATAACTTTACACTTCAATTTTCAGAATTATAGAATAACCTAATATTTCGATTACAACATGTCCGAACAACTTAACATTTTAACTCCCAAAACGACAGAATGACCTGATACCTCAACCTCCATAAGGTGAAAGTGTTTACGAACTGTATGTTTCGCTGTTATTATGTTATACGGATATGAAACCTAATATTTTAAACTCATTGACGAACTAACTTTCTTTTTGAACCCCTTGAATCATTTGATTAAAACTGTCGCCATCCTACCTCCATAACATTGCATATAGACTGCTTGATCATAAACCAGGACCATTTTGAGTGCAGTAATATTCTGTAAATTACCGCAAATTGTTGGTCGTCGTTTGACAAATTACAATGTGAACTGTGTAATGATCGCGTACAGCTGACCATCGATGCAATTCTTATAAAAGCTTTTAACAAATTTTATTGTTCTTAATTAAAAAATTTGTTCCATTTTATATTGTATAACCAGACACATTTATACATGTTTAAGCAGCTGGATTTTTCCGTAACTGACTAAGAATGGAGATCCGCCACGTGACTTATTGGACAGAACGGTATGGCGCGAGTTTACCCCAAAGCTGCAGTCAGCGTGTGGTGGAATATCCCAAACGTGCATATCAAATCAATAACTTAACATTTGAACCACGTGAGTGGAGGAATAACCTAACATGTCCAGATCAGCTGTGATGAAATAACTTCACATTCATTAAACTCCACAATGAAGGAGACAACCCCACAACTTAGCCACCCAAATGACAGAGTTACCTAGTAATCTTTACTATAATGAATGAACGCCCTAAATCAACCCCACAATGAAGGTATAACCCAGCGTCTTAATCTCAACGATGGCGGAATAATCTTACATTTTGACCTTTTTTTTTTCCCTCAATGAGAGCATATTTCATCATTTAAATTTCACCATGATAGAAAACCCTAGCCTTTCAATCGGCCACGATGATGGAATAATGCAACAATTCCTCCTGTGATATAGGAATAAACCAGTATATCACCCTGTCCATTGATAGAATAACATATAATCCCAACCTCCACATTATCAGTTTTTAGAAATGAAAGCAGCAGACATTGTGTTAAACTGAAAATATATTTTTGTAAAATGGTAAAATTATTATTGTTGGTGAAAATGTCCTATTTTGAATATATTTTTTATTAAAATCTGTAATTTTTGATAAGTACACAAAAGGTCCATTATTATTTTAAGTTACGTTTATTAATTTAAAAAAGTATGCATTATTGTAAATCCTTATGTTATATCTTATACATTATTGTTGCCCAATTATTGAACTACTTTGGTTATTTAATTTTCCTAATCTTTATACAGAGTAAATTCTTTTTGTTTGTGATATTTTGTCAGATGTATGAAACCACGTCAGGGATAAACTAAACAGAAAAGATTTTAATTTACAAAAACACAAATATAAGCAGGAAATTGTCACAAAAAGTGTTAAATGCGACAATAATGGATTGACGCCCATCCCTGGACTTTTTGTTTTAATTTTTCCTCTTCATTTATATTTTTATTGTTTGGAAATGGAAGTGTTTGTTCACAACGTGAATCAACTTCCCATGATTTGTTTAGCTGAAGGAAAGCTACAGTTGAAATCACGACTGGAACTGTAGCGGGTAAATTAATCATTCCGCCAAGAACCAATACTTTCTCAGGCGACTCTCCGCCAGGGGTCAATGCAGTTAAACATTGGGATGAGGAGTAATGCTACATGTCGTACAAGGACCGTATACGATATACGGCTGGTCGATAGTCTAAGCAGGATTTGATGTCCTTCTTAAAGTAATGGAAGGCCGTTGTATTAGTTTTGCTGCAATGCTTTGTTAAATTGTTAAAAGGTCTTAAGAGATTAAAATAAACACACTTATTTTTTCTTTCACTTGACGTTACATAATGTTTTGAGTTTTTCACATATTAAATTTTCTTTTTCGACTATGAAATGCATAAAGAATATGAATTGTCAGCAATACGGATTTATTGAGGAAGTTACAATTTTTCTTTAATCGGAAGGAGTCCCTTAGAAATATTCCATTCTCTCCTATCCTTCCTCGCAGAACATCCTAAGCTTGATGAAGATGTGGGTTATGAAGAAGAAGACTCGGTGAATAGCGGGGGATTAACACCCTGTGAATCTATTAAATCTCGGGCAATGGTTGACTTTCCACCGCTGAATAAACCACGTGTCGAGATCCTTATTTCCGACCATGTTGACATCGCCAGAGTCTGCTCGCAAATATTGATCTCAAACTCTCGTATACTTCAACGGGCCAAAAGTAAGAGAGATTCGAAAATTATGCAACTATGGCATGTTTTAAGAGAAAGAAGACATATTCACAAACAGAAAAGAGACAACAGTTCCCCTTTGAAGTGGCAGAGTTGATAGGAAGAATGTTAGAGATGATGGTAGTGAATCCCGTGTTGTATCGATGGAAACCCTCGTGTCGACCGCCTCCCTTACCGCCGCGTGAATAGTTTACCAAACAAAGTCTTGCCCAATCAATTAAACCAACAATATCATGAAACACATACTTGTGAAAATGACGTTTTCGAGAACTGAATAAAGAAGAAAAATAATGAGTCCATTTGAATTCTGAATATATACAATACATCGTATTGTTTAGGTGTAGGGGCGTACATAAAAGAGAGCATCGATCAGTTGATTTAACTTATAATGCCCGCGACGCTTTGGATTAAGTTAAGAAATAATAAAACGCCTTCGATACAGAGAAGAACAAACTAACAAGTTCAGATGTATGTTTAGAAAGCATACTTGGTTGCAAAAGAGAAACGATTAGATTTCCGGAATCGGACGACAAGAGTAGCCTGTTAAAACACTGAACTCATGTTTTATTACATATAAATGTATACATTGGGATCACCAAGACCTTTCTGTGCAAATCGCAAAAGGTGATATTTTTGACGCCATTGAGACAGGAAGTGTGGGGGCGGTGCGTATAATATTTGTCATGGATTTGTCTGACTGGTTTTATTATCAAATACATGTCTGTATAAATGTTCATTACATAAAAAAACTAACCCTAACCTTTTTTACAAGTCGTTATTTAAAAAGAATCATAAAAATAAATTCTGTAGTCGGGCTTTCGATTGTGGAGTATTCATACAAAATTGGACTTATATATATTAAACCGAGTGGTTCCTATCAGCATTCCTAATTAATGAGACGTCCACGTTTATAGGCTATTCTATATAAATGTATTGATAGAATTCACATGAAACTAAATTAAATTGTAACACTTTTCACAGAACACAAAAAAGAACATGCTGTAGAAATAGAAAAAAAAATTCAATACAGATATAAAGGCAATTCCGGTAGAAGCGTGAAATACGTCGGTAAGATAATCTAACTGTTCCACCTGACAGAAATCCTCGGTGATCCAGGAAAGCTGTCATAGACACCGAGAAGGATCCCAGGCTTATATATCGACTACATTTCCAACAGTTTTGTAGAACGCAAATCTCATTCCATTCAGCTTGGTCTCATTACAATATAAAGAGATAATAGAATTGGCCAACTAACACTTGCTTTTCTTACCAACCATCGTTTCCTGAAGTATCTTTGCAATAGTGTTTAAATTACCGGTACAAACAACATTGTCCACAACTCACCTCAAGTGGTAAAAAACATGGCCATATTTCGGTAACATTCTTATAAGATGCCTTTGTAGTCTGTGGTCCTTCAATTCTATCCATGTGTTTATTTGTTGTTTTTTTTTTTAATTATTTTAAGTTATTGTTTAGTCTAAGTTGTCTCCAATCTTTAATATCGGCCCATATAAGAATGCATATTAATGATTGTCAACTGTCACTACAGTTGTCTTTTTAAAATATTATAATGATTGAACCGTATTGCCGTAAAGTAAATATACAAGTAGTGGACAATGCTTCCTGTGTTAAAGCCATTGTACTGCTTTATAATAATTCGTCAGTGCATATGCCACAATATCTCCATGTTTTGCTTGTCCATACTGAAGGCCAGGGGCCACATTCACCAAATGTCGTACGACATAAAAAATATTGTACGATGAAATTTCGTCATGTTAAACTATAGGCGTAAAAATATCGTAGGAGATTTTGTGAAAGTGGCTCCTGGGCTGTGGTGCATTATTTTAAACAAAATAATACATATCTTAACCTTTGATGTTATGAAATTAAATGTATATTGAATTATAATTCGAACTGGTTAAGAATGTCTGTTTTCCACCTGGACAATGAATTCTTGGTTCGTCATGATTAATAATGAAGACAGTGTGTGGTCATGTTTGGGCGAAATAGGTCACTGTACCAAGGACATTGACCTCCGATAAAAAATAAACAGTGCAAAAAGGCCAGTGTTGTTATTAATCTTAAACAAAAACGTGATTTTTTTTCTCTTGTTTCTATTCCAGGGCCAACGACCATGTATTTTTATTCCATCGTCCCTTAATGTATAACAAAAACAACATAATTTTTGACGATTGTCCTTGGGCGACGGAGCTTAGTATTCCTTTCGACTCATGGCCGGTAAGTGATCTTTTGCCTCAACAAAATAATTACAAGTGTTTGCAAGAAAGACACAAGGACAAATTTGTTGTCCGTTTGTATTTTATAACTTTTCTTGAGAAAACAATTCTAGTCATAACTGCCGACCGTATGCTAAATGTTATTGACCGCTGTGTTGTGCTCGTGTGATCGCAGCCCCCAATCTCCACAACCGGGAAGAAAGGAGAGAGAAATCCGCAACAGGTGTCAAATAACATACTCAGGGAATCCATATCCTCCCACAGCCGTCCACTCTTACATCAATCAGTCAAGGGGCCTTGGCAGCTTGTTGTGCCATCTTTGGTAATGCTGTGAATTTTATTTTCAGATTTTTATTCCCCGTCAAACATTTCTTCTCACATTTGTGGTAATCGGGTAGAATGGCAGCTTACATGGTAGATATGTAAGCGACGTCAGAGATGTATGCTTAGCAGCTCTACACGCCAATGCCACGTGAAAGACTACATCAGAAACAGATTTATATCATCTTCACTATTTAGCCTTTGATCTTTTGACGAGATAGCCATGTTTCGTTTCAGCTTATCTGATAGGCTCGATAAAATTCACTTATACATAAATATTCCCTGGTACCACATTGTTATCCATGCCAGTAAATTCTTTGATTTAACAAGTTTTGGTCAAGGAAGATAATTTCAGCATTTTTTCGTTTGTATAACGACAGCATCCTCTGCAATATCATTGTGTTCTTGTTGAAGGAAGAATTTAACATGGATTACCTGATTGTTTCTCTAACTTAATGAAGATTTTCTTTAAGTTGCCTTTATTTGACAAAGATATCAGACATGGACAAGCAAAGACGATGTGTATGCTTGAGGTGCCAGATATGACACTTATAAAGGCTTCCACTGACAAAACGTTGCGGTACGGAGCATTGACAAAACCACTTCAACCTTGAACACCTACATGTAATTTTATCATCTCACACAATGATTAAGATAGATAAAATACTGAACACGTCTTATCTCTCTGACTTTTTCATTTTATTCAGGGTCAAGTGGAATTAAGTGCATATTTTTATGACTATGATGATAATGACGACACTACACTTCTGGTGGATTGGTTTGATACGAGGCTACGACAAGAAACTATTTCAACCACTTTTCAACACATGGCTGTAATTGGTAGCAGGCGAAATTATAAAACCAGGTAATTTTTGGTCAACTAACCCAAATAGAGAACAGTCTCTAACTTGATATATTTCAGCTGCTGACTGAATCAGGAACACTCGTAATTTATTTGAAATTATATCAAACAGAATGGGCCGTCAATCCAATAACACACTAAAACAATAAGTTGACAATAAAAGCATAGCAGAGATTTTCACTTCAACATGTATGCGTTCTTGGTCGCATATTTCAATACCTTCCATATTTTAAATGAGGTCTTGACGAATTCCTATGAATTGGACACTTACACAAGTAGTATAAAGATGCTTTGTATTTGCTTAAAATATTGCAATAATAATGCTGTGATACGCAAACTTTTTAAAGTAACATTATTGCTTAGCAATAAAATTGAAGACACAAATGTTGTTGCATTTTTTAGTAATAAATATTGAATACAATCCTTATTTGTACCAACCTTGATAATTTACGTTCTGTTCCTCGTTGTAGGTTGACTTTTGACTGGGCGATTAACTGTGCCGAGCTTTCCAACTGTGTCCGGAAAGATGTGAAACAGTTTTTGCATCAGCTAGACTACCGGGATATCAAATCTGAAGGTATATTAGCAAGTGCAGCTGCTGCGGCTTCAGACGAGAAACCAGCGAAATCAATGTCTACGCAGAATGTAGAAAGTACCACAACAGGAGAACACATACAAGTCATGACTAACACTTCCACTATTCCAAAATCAACAGGGGGTGTTTGGGGAAGACCGAATACTAAAGATTATGGAACCACCGGCCCTCCTGTTGATGACGATATAGATATACGACCAACGTCGTCCCTGGCTACTTCAGTACCTAGAACTGATCATCCTAAGGAGTCTGATGGAGAAAATGCGTTCTCACAAAGCATAACATCCACTTATACACCTTTCAAGACCACAATTGAACCCCTTGTCAGTAAGAATTGGATACCAACCAGATACTTTTCCACATCAACTTGGCCTACAACACAGTTTCACTCTACTGTTAGTTCCGGAAACAAGGAAATATCTTCTTCAAGCCGGCGACCAATACAAGGACAACGTTGGACACAACCGACATCAAACCAAAAACTGAAAACTGCTACGCATAGGTCAATTACTGTATCTTTGGTGAAAGAAAAGTTTACAAATGCTTTTACTGTTACATCTACAGCATCAACTGTGGAATCCATCACAGCAGAAGGTTACCCAGCTACTCCTTCGCAATCAGGACCAACAAAGAAATATGATGGCAACAAGATCAAATACCAATCAAAAAACCAAACACCGCATCAGATAGCTCAAAATCCAATAGACGGGGATACGAACAATGTGCCTGTCTCACCTAGTCAACCACAACTTCTAGATACTGGTCAGCCTTCAACTGCATCTTCAGAAAGGCAAACAAATAGGAACCAAAATAGACATAAGGTTCGACTGAAACCCCGTCAACACTGGCGTATTACCAAAACTGGACATAAACTCCCAAAGGTTGAGACAGCGCCCGATCTTCAGAACTTTGAAGATGATTACCAAATGAAAGAACCAGGCGAATGGCATGGATATCATAAAATCCCAGGAGTCCTAGACCCAAGTCTTCAGCATCTAACGACAACAAAAAGTGATACAACTCTCATTGCTGCTGAAACAGATATGACCAGGAGATTTAAAACTACACAAAACAAAGACATGACGACTTCAGATGAAGGCCTAAAGATAATAAGTCATAGTTACTACGACCAACGGTTCAAAGGTTTCCAATCTGCGTCAACATTGAGCCGAATACCATCAACACTTTTTGATCTGGCACGACCTATAACCGCACCCCCTCAAGACACCAAAGTTCATGAAAGCGAAAGACACTTGATTGACAATAATAAACAGCCCAGCAATGAGGAAACTGTAAGAAAGAAAAGTGAAATAGCTGATGCTATTTTAACACCAAAGCCTGTAACGGATCTGGGAGTATCAAAACAAACGCCATCTTTAGTGAATACTGCAACACCTGTAAGTTCTAAAGAACGTCCATTTCAGAATGGTGTTGGCCAAAACCCATTTTCCAAACCTAAAACAGCACAAACCACCAAGACCACCTTAAACCCACAAAAAGTAAAACCAACGCGAAGGCTTACAAGACCCAGTATCGGTTACATACCTGGCAAAAAATCTCAAACAGTTGCCCCAACTCAAACAAAGAACTCAATTAAACCAGATAATATTGCAGTGGACTCTAGTGGGATTGTTAAAGATCATAGATACAATTCACTATCTACTCGTAATCCATACTATGCAGAAAAGACAATTGAAATCAAAACATCCACACCCAGAACCACAGATAGCAACGTAGATGTCGCCACCAGCCGAAATCCTTTCAACTCAAGACCGTTAGCTACCCATCCCCTCGATCACAACAAGGACTTTACCGACTCCTTTAACACATTCAACTATTTCAGCGACGAAGACGATGATAATGAAGATCGCGATGAAAGTTTTGATCAATATTTTACGGACAGTAGCATACCACGCTTTCAAACTGTGAAAGGTGTCTTCAGCAATAAGATCAGATATAACAAAAATGCTGACACAAAGCCAACTACGCAAGAACCGAGTCCCAAAGAGAAAAGTACAATGGGATGGTTCCGAAGGCCAACAACTCGTCGATACCCACTGAGCGATCTTGTGAGAGGTAAATTTTTCTCTGAAACCACCAACTCTTGGAGAACAACTAAAACTTACCACGACGCAACTACTCCTAGTCCAACATCAATGTCGTCTTCTGAAAGCTTAAAACCTTGGTATAGAGCTAAGAACACAGGTCGTACGTATGATGATGTACAACTGATACGAAAAGCAAACAAACAATTCCCTACAAATTCTGAACAGTTCCCAGTCGTTTTATCGACCAACAAAGTAGAACAACAAGAAAGTACTACTAAACACTACGAGACTCAGAAAGGTGTTCATAAAAGCAGAGCGACTGATGACGTTGAACAAAATGTGCTCCCTACAATTCAACCAGAAAATGTGCTGTCCCAAACAACAAATTGGCGCTCAAAGTTTCTAAATAGCAAAGGCACGAAAAGTTCATTTACTTTTTTCAGAGAATCAAACAGGCAGAGGTATACAACTGTTACACCTAGACTGACTTCAACCCTGCCGAAAAGTGAAAGTAATCGCAATTTAACACCACCAACAACACCAAAATCAAAAGATACAGTAACCATTCCTCAAAATAATCAACAAAGAGCAGACTCAACAGTTAAACAGCAGTTATTTCCAACGAAGTCAAATTTGAGAGACAGGGGAAATCAACCAACACTGCAGAACAATTCAGCTACTAAATCTAAGGTCAAATCACCTTACTACAATAAAGGAACGCGGAAAGTGCCTATTGGCACGCCTTCCACCTACGAGCCCGTACATGTTGATCATTTTACCATGTCTTCACCTAAAAAGACAACTAAGGATAGTATAAAAACAACAGCTGAAATGGTTTTAAAACATTTTACCACACCAGGAACTGTCATCAAAACTAACACAAAACAAAATCATTTCGGAAAACAAAAAGCAACAACACAGCAGGCGGCTAATCCAACAGATACCATTCAGCTAGCGATATCACAAAATCCATGGCAAAAACATCATCTGACAACAAGTCGCCTTAGGGAAAATACGCGGAAGCCTAGATTGTTAGAGCTTGAGAAACCGTTAAACATACAACGTGAAGAAAGCTCAATTGCAACAAGAGCCCAGTTATCTACAATAGGGCCTACGTGGTCTTTTAAGACAACCGGTACTTCTACTGATCACCGACAGAAAATGCAAAGTGAATCGATTACACATCCGTCCATTCTACGCCACCAAACTACTAAAACTGTTTTCGGAGTCAGTCCAAAGGAAAGAAATATTTGGAAAAAGAAAGTAAAAGATTCAACAAACAATTGGCAAAAAACTCCAGTGTGGGCCAGAGAACTTGACAATTTGTTAGAAAACTCCGACCAGGTTGCCAGTTCGGTAGCAACAACAGTTCATAGCGAGCAGACATCGGAGCCAAATATCCAAACTGAAGAAACTGTAGAAGACAAGAAATACGTAAATCGCTTCGATCCCAGATGGAGTCAAGCAAACAAAGAGGACTCTATATCAGCAACGACAACAAAATATACATTGGATTCTCAGGGTAATGAGGTGATAGATGCAATTGGGAACTGGTGGAAACAATTCGCCCCCGGATTAGATACTTCAATTGAATCATCATACGAATCAACAACGTTACCTTGGACACGTAATACCTGGAAACGATTTAGAGCCAAACAGACTACATCGTCACCGGAACAGAGCATAACCCTGATACCAAAATCAACTGAACTTCAACCAACACGTAGTCCTAAATTCAGTAAAACAGAAAACAGTCAAGTGAAAACAACGAAACGGTATGGAACATTGCGAAATTCACCGACCCCAAAAGCACCAATTTCAAGGAACATAAAACCTTCCACAACAAACCCGAAGCATGGTTATCCTGGAAGTAAAATAAACGATAAATTAGGCTTCCTGTCAACACAAACATTATCAATCAAAACAAAACAAAATAAGATTAATGCTAAAAATCAACATGCAACGACACAGAGAAGTGAAATCTCATCAGCAGTTACACAAACAGAAAAGCCAACTACAGAACGGCATAAAACAACGAGATTATTCTGGCAAATAAAGATAAATGACGTAGCAGGTAAATTGTCTACAAGAAATCCTTCTACACTAAAACCATCTTACACGACCAGACGTAACCGATTCCGTCAAGCAACTTCTAAAAGAACATCGAAACCCATCGCAAAGACTTCCCCGCCTAGAGTCACAACAGAAAATATAACCGTGGCTGCTACTACAAAATCAGGTAGATTACTTACCAGGCCAGTTTCCTCGAGAGGCGTTCCTATTCTCAAGACGCAAACTTCCAGGAATCTTACTCGGCACCCCGCTACAACATCCACAACAGACGCATCTATCACAATACAACCCTGGACTCAAAACTCTTTGGTCAGAGCTAAGGATAAAGTTCAAAATACTGTATCAACCCAACTTCCATCTCATGTTACAAGCATTCCATCAAAGTTATCAACCATTCTGAAATTATCACTTACAGCAGAGGCGACACAACCAACAAGAACTATGCCCAGCTCAACTTTTTTGCCGTTTGATTCGTCCAAAAGTCATTCAAGAAATAGTCGAATGCCCTCAACAAATGACATTCGCGACGACCTAAAGTTAATTGATTCTAACGAAATATTTGAAGATAGAAAATCTACTATGGATCCAGGTGATATTTACGATTATTTTGAAACGTCGCTCTTCCCATCCTCACAAACAACGTATAGAGACTTCAGAAGGCTGCCAATTAAAGAAGATGCCGAATTTAAAATGATTCCCGTTGTAGCGAGCAATACAAAGTCTCCATATGAAACGGAGTTCCCTTATCTGAACCCCAACCCTGCTACTCTCAACTCACCTTCACCAGTATCTGATCATCAGAAGACATCTTCTGCAGATAAATTGAACAAAGATCGTGGAGATATTGAATGGGATGAGACAAAACCTGAGACAGTCATAAGTTCAACTGTTAGTGAATTGCTCCAGGTTTCCTCAGAGAATATAACTGCTCCATTATACCATGAACCTTCAACTAAACATATTGCCAACAATAATACAAACTCAACGAGAAATGAAACTGTAACTTTCTCCACAGATTTATTAAATCGAAGTACAAAATCGAGCTTTGTTACTCCTGAAATACCAAACAGTACTAAATTGGACATAACCTCCGTCCTTAACAAGATGACGAATACGTCTGGTTCTACTTTGTTGACAACGTTAATTATGCCCTCTACAACAGTTAATGTCACCTCAACCATTCCAGATGGTACAACGAAAATTGAAACCACTTCAAAACCGATGTCATCAACACTTAGCTCTACCCAACAACTTCTGCTCTCCATTCCTACTACCAGTTTACCAGCAGTACAAACTTCTACAATTAAGGGAGAGCACTTTTCTAATGTTGTACTAATAAATACAACACAACCACTGGTCAGTACGAACTCAACGAAAAGACCAGTGTATTCCACAAGACACCCCGACTCAATCAAAGTGACATTACCAGATATAATCAGTTTACATAATGGCACAACAATCCGTGCTAAGAATGGCGGAAAACCAGACTTTGTTTTAAATACTAACCCTGTGAAGAAAAAACGACCACCAGTGAAAATAAATGCAGTGGCAGCGGGCGGTGAGCCAACGGCTCAACCAACAGACCCGCCCACCCCACCGCCAACCCCAAAATGGCGGGAAATTTTACCGGACTTAATAACTCTTATTAGTGTGAAAGTCCCTGTGCGGACAACTCCGCGTGCTATAGGTAGAAAAACGATCAGCTCGTCGAAGCCTGTGTCTCCGGCCTCGCCTGTGTATCAAAATGCTGATCATAACAAAAGGACTAAACCGCTAGACTTTAAAACTGTTGTAGAAAAATATTGGCCTGCTATTCTGGGATCTTTCATAGGAGCTGTATTTCTAACTGCCGCCATCTTGACATCTGTCTTATGCAAACAACAAAGGTAGGTAACTCGGGTGATTTGTCTGTTAATTTGTTCGAATCTTAATCAAATAGTTTCAAACTTAATATATTTCAGATCTAACTTCATGAAACAAATTATCGGTGTGGTGTAACCAGCCTATTGAAGCGGATATGCTGTCTGAATTCGTGCTTACACACCAAATATAATCAAGAAAAGAAACCATTACTTTGATAATTTTGGTTATCATTTTTTCGTGACTTTTGTTTTACACATTTTCAAAACTTGATAAAAATTCAGGTGTATGCTTACTTCATGCAAGCTTCTTTCACGTTGTTGTTGTTGAGAAACTGGAACTTTTGAAGTAGTATTGAGAAACATACCGAGGTCTTGTAACCAGAACCAACTTGTCTGAAAAGTTTAACTTAATGGTCACATTAACTTTTGTATGCAATTGCTAACATTTTTATTCATACTACTTTGTCAAAGTAAAGGATTCAACTTGTAAGCTCATTGAAGTCCAAGGTGGGCCAATAAGCATCAAAACATGGATATAGATTAATATTATTATGCCAAAAAAATAAGGTGGGAACAGTGGGTGCTAAAACGTACGACTTAATACTCGCCTCTACTTTCACAGACTACGAACAATGTAGCGTATTTCATTAATAATCAATTAAGTCGTGGCCTAATCGTCTCCTCCCACTGTGTTCTAAACAGATCGTTCTGGTAGGTAATCATTTGTTCTCAGCTATTATTGCTGTCAATCAGTTTCCATCGAGTCCAATTTTTGATCAGTATAGGACATAATCACTTCTCTCATGGAAGCATTATCAATACGCAAAACGTTAAATGGACATAGGAGCAGCTGGTTTTATGCCCTCGATATGCATATGAACAACCTTTAATTACGTATATCTGACCTGTTCTGGCAGTATCTACATCGTTCAAACTGTGTGTGTGGGGCCGGGTATTGCCGAGAGATTTTTGCAGTCAAATACTTTTATACGATTTCCTAAGGATGTATAGACACAACGTCGCTACAGGCACCCGTTTCACAAAGCTATCTTAGCTTATGTAAAACGTAACTACCATGACGACCAGTGATGAAGACATAATGTTGCCTACTTATAGTTACTACACTGTGAGAAAAAAACTTCACAAAAGCGATATAAATCTATAGGAAAAGTATGTATACTTTAAAGACATGGCAACTCCATCGTGGTGGTGGTTAACTAAAAAAGCTGAAAGGTTTTCTCTAAGTGCCGAGTCTAATGTTCCGGTCTGAAAACATGAAAAGAAATTATGGAATACGTTCAAATATTTTAATAAAAAGTTAGGAACGGTTGTCTATGGATTAGGGGATTGTTATTACATATGATAACACCAGCTGGCCAATCTTCAAACAGATCCAACTACAATAGATGTATCAACACGTGATTCAAGAGACTTTTTAATATTTCACATTAAAATGAAGATTCATGTCAAAATGATTTTTTACGGGTATATAACTGCTCAATTCTGCAGGAGCCCAGTTAGAATTTTCAACTCACTGAATCGATAATGCACCCGAATTACCAGCCTCATTATGCTTCAAGCAGGGGATGTGTTTGCTAAAACCAAAATGGCGGCGTGCCAGACATTCTCCTCACATAGCTTGTCGGCTTTTTTCATCTTCTGTGGAGATTTGGTTTTATCCCATGGATATGCTTGATAAGGGATTCGCGCGACTTTAGACCGTATTAATGACAGAAATAAAGTTAACCTAAATAAAGAAAATAAATTTATTCGCAGCGCAAGGCATGTTGAAAATTTCCATTCAGTAATTTCCATGGTTCATGCGATGTCCTTATAAATTAAAGAACAGCCAAATTTGCCTCCTCGGCTTATTTTTTGTTTTGTCAATTTACTGAGTCAACGTCAATTGATGAACTAAAGCATGTGTTTATGGATAAACCATTGTTTACGATGTGTTCGGTATTGTCTCAGTATTTTGACATATATTCGAATAGTCTTTCTGTTTGATTGAGATATTAATGACAGCAGATGTAGCAGCGTCATCATCCAGAGAATAACAAAAATAAACCTTTTACCCTATATAATACAACCTCCATTAATTACGTTGATTTTTGTCTGAATCTAGTTACCAGATCCAATTTATTATGTTTCGCAAAATTCCATTTTAATCTGTATGGATATTTTATTCTCATTCCTAAAGAACAAGTTTATATAACACCAACATTCTGAGTGTAGGACTAACACTAATAGACACATGTATATCAGCCCTGTAGAAATATTTAGACATCTGAAATTTTGTAAGTCGAAATTGTTTAAAATCTTATACTTTGGTCAATTTCTGCCACGTAAACACTATTCGGTTTATTTCGAAAAACAAGTCATAACGAATCTTTGATTGAAATGTGAATGAGATTTCGCACTTCTTAACCTTTGTGTTTTGGTTTTGTCCAATGTTCAAGTTAAAATAGGAACAAACCTGCTAGCCCTAATATGTATGAATGAGGTAGAAATTGTACCTTGTTTGGATCTTGAGAAGATTACCTGAGACATTCTAAGACGTTTGCTCTCAGACAATTATCAATCTCTTCCCAGCTAAAATAATTAAATATCTATCTCAATGAGGGACAAATTAAAAATACATCATGTCTCGAATTTATTTTTGCACGATTCCAAATCTTATATATTCCAAAATGTTGGCATATATAAGATTTGGAATCGTCCAAAAAAAAATTCGAGACATAATGTATTGGCTACTTCCGGTGGTGATTCACATCTTTATTTATATATAACTGATTTAAATCCAATCAGCATTCCCACCGAGATTGATCCACAATCGATCTGATTAAAACCAGGTTTGAATTAGCGTCGGGTATTTTCATGTCGCTGATAGATATGGCATCCAATGACGGGTGACAATTTGAGGTTCACGAAAGGTCACTGTCTCAAATATTCAATAAGAAGACACTTGACACAATGCTTGGCATCTCCAAGTGTTCGTGGGGACGTCTGCGATTGGTCAAGTAGACCAACCAATATAGTCCATAACTGTATATCTTACTCGGATAGTGTCTACAAGGTTGACGAGAACGTAAGTCATTTTTTGGGAAACATTGAACTTACGTATCTGTGCTATGTTGTAGAATATTTTTGCGGCGATCTCGATCAAGACCCCAGCTACGAAGAAGTCCTGCCTCTGAACAGGCGTCATCGGAACAACCGGAGATTACCGAGAGTTCATCGTCAGCTTCCCTATGTGGTGATCTATGACAACGACATGCACCAAATGGTGATGAGATTAACCATTGGTTGAATATGTGTACATAAGACTATTATTAACCAATCAAAGCATACTCATATCTGCCTGTTAAGGAAAGGAAATGTTATTTCACAGCGTAGAAAATAGCCAGCTGTTGATTCGTGGAAGTGCTAACCTAAAATGACTATGCATAAAAACGAAAACCCATTGATCTGTAATGTTTCCGTAGATGATATTTGGCTGGGAAACGGAAATAATGTTTTTCTCTACATTCGTGAGCTACTTGCATTTCGATATTAGAAAATTATATCTAGGTTGGGTTGTTTCGAAATACTTTCTTTCAGTTGTTAGTTCTTCGAGAACATTGAAGAAATTAAACATGTAAACCGATGTGATTTTTCTGGACCGTTAATTCTTTGAAAAGGAATAGTCGAGAGTTAGAAGACATACTTGCTGTTGAGGAGAATGATATAGCCTTGGCTGCCCGAGAGACGTTCAAGGGTTGGTAGTATTAATATAACAAGTATCCGTGTGAAAGTTGATCAGATCAATCAGCAAAGAAAGGAAAGTATAAACGAGGAAATTGAAGAATGGATGCATTAACTAATTATTAACTATTTAATAAACTTATTAGGCAAACACCAAACGTATAAATGAAATAAATGTGTAAAATGGTTTAATTTTGAATGAATGAATGAACCGACCTATCATAAATTTGTAATGAATGAACGAATGAACGAACGAATGAATGAAGAACGTTATTTATTATTGGCTGTCCAGATTCTTTTCACTGTTGAATATTTTAAGTAAAATTACTGGGACATGGATTAAATAATAATTTATGTTAAATACAACATTGTCCAGGTATCCCTAGTGTTATTAGTTAAGGCTCAATTATCTGTACAAAGCTGTATATAGGCATTCGCCACAAATATATGTCTCGCAGAAGTCTTTCGTTTTAACGTTGTATTGATTATGAGGTGGTTTATGATCCTGATGTTCATCATCACAATAGAGACTTAGAACAATACATGCATGTTAAATAATATAGCATTCATGGTGTCCTGGTATACCGAATTTATTTATCAAACATCTTATTTATGAACGAGTTATGATTTTCATATGATAGCAGAAAGTCTTTCCCTACACTTCAATGGTTTAATTCTTAGCAATGTTCCATCAACTGAGAAGAAGAAACTTGATTAACCATTTGAATGTGTTGCCCACGCAGACCGGGCCTGCCATGGAACAATTTAATAAGTGGCTTTGAAATCCAAAAGTCTTAGGAATGGAGTGTGCTCCAAGATAAGAAACTGACCAGATACGAAACAATAAATTATATTATTGTCATGTTTGCATTGTATTGTTCACTCTCCACTCTTATATTTGTTACTATTATTATGTGATGTAGCATGGACATTTGTTTATATATATATAGTTGAACATATCATAATGTAAGTCGCCATTGATAAATAAACGGCTTATTTTTTCTTACAATACTTCATCTGACTTATTTCTTGTTTTTGGTGGACTCTAATCCTAATTGAATATTGTACTGATGCTTTGGTTGTAAGGAATATGTTACTTAGATTTAACAAAAATAGGCTCCAATGTTTTACCGGCTGTATTTGATGTCCAAGACATTTATGGAACGTTTACTTCCATATGGCGCTCTTACGTATATTAGCCTACCATATAGAACGATTTGCAGTTTAAAGTATTCACTGGAGTAGGAATTTGCTCGGCATGAGACCAACGTGACCCCATGGATCAGCGACCAATGTTATCTCTGGTAACTAAAGCTCCCGTCCCTCTGGCTAAAGGCAATATAATTGAAACATATTTATGCTGTCAGCTATGGAGTAATATTATTTTCAAACATTGTACTTCTATATAGCACCTCACATTATGGTTGTGTCGCTGTTAACACTTTGAAAGCACAGCGACGTCATATAAGTGAAATACCGTAAAGTACGGCGTAAAGCACCAATCAATCACTAAAGGACCCGGATTCAACAGTATGGCCATGTAGCTGCAACTATGCACATCTTTCTTTCAGTAGGCCTATATTTTTAACCAGATACGTATATATTCCCTATCAGCAGAACGATCGATGATTAAACCAAGGAAGCTGTTGAAAAAAGTCAATTATCTTTAAACTTTGAAGGATTGTGTTCCATATGACTTCGAGGGTAATGAAAAAAACTTTTAAGGCTTTATTTGAATGATGTGTAAATTGGAATCATTCGTAAGTTGCTATGGGGTTTGGCTTTTTTTTTATCATGGAAAAATTTAAATTTTTAGATGAACTATACACGATTCAAAGCCGAAACATATTGATCGTATATTCCCTCCCTTCAATCTGGGATTATGAAACGCATATGTTAACCTTTTGTTGATTGACTTTCAAATGGGGATAATTTGCAGGCAGTCAGTATGTGCTTTGTCTGATAGATAATTTAGTCCTTTCCGACTGCTCATTCACAAGACCGTCAAGATATAAACTTGACATTTTAAATATAACAAAAAGATCCAAATATACTGAATGTCTTGTCAAACTGTAAGCATAGTAAATATTAGTACAAGAAGTTTTCAGAATTGCAAACTGACAAAGGTTATGATTGACTGAGGATAGAGTTCTGAAAACAATCTGAATACGATAAGAAAACGCTTTATGCGTTCTATCGATATCGGAAGTGTATAGAATATGATAATGCATCTAAAAAATATGAAAAATAGTGATGGTAAAAGTTACATAAACATTTTGGGTTTTCTTCTTCTATATGTTTGGGGTGTTTAAGTTTAAATATTTGCATATATAGCCCTGTTTTAAGTTCCACCTAGCTGTGTATACACAATTACAATGACTCAATACATGTAGGCATACACTGTACGATGTCTCATATTTTAACAAACTTTAAATACCTACTCTAAACGATCTATGGCAAGCTATTTGTTGGCACTACTGTTAAATAGTTGAGATCAAATTTCGTGATATCAAGCAGTGGGCAGACATCCACAAAAAACATAAACCCAGGTGCAAACATGCATATTGTACATACATGACCAGTTATACGGTCGTGGTGATGTTTAGCGGACTCTATTAGGATGTGAGATTTTGGTCAATCAAAGGGCAACATGGCTGCGATCCAGAAGGAACAGGCTTGGTGCTTGTGCGAATCGTCCATTGCCAGTGACAAGAAATATTGGAGAATGTCTGAGTACGAGTCCACAAAAATTGTCTCTTTTGTCATCATATCTGGCTTCCGATCGCCCTGTAGAGACGTCACCCAGTGAACTGACGACCAAATGTTACTCGTCAGAGCAAACACAAGCTGCTGAACTTGTGAAGTTAGCACTGCAGCTGACAGCAAATGGACACGGAGACAACTAGCATAATCCTTCAACAAATACTGGTCAGTTTGAAAGTGTTGTCTTATTGTCTTTCTTAGTTTGCCAGTCACCATCAGCTAAATCCGAGAAGACAGAAAGAGGTAGACTGAATGCGGAAGTCTGCATATCTTTCTTCAACAATTGTAATTTAAAGGATAAAAGCTGCCCTAAGGATTAACGCATGATTACTACTATGTCAATTTAAATACAGCTAGAAAACCATCCATCCGAAGAAGCAAAATCTAAATCATCGACCATAGCAGTTCAAACAACCCATGTAGTTGTCAATCTACCCGTCCATGCATACATCAGATATAGGACTGTATTTTGCGTAGTTTCGTAACTTTTCAAGGCATAGATTCTTTTTGGTTAAAACCGTCGCCGTCTAACCACCATGATAAAGAGTCTGCGTTAAAAACCAGATTGTCCTTTATGTTTATAAAATGCATCAATTCGTCATTTAATGAAATGCGAAATGAATAGAGTAAATTACAAGGAAAGAAAGCTTGTCTATATTGCGAAGTTTCCATTATGATTTGATAATATTTATGAATTCAACTGATATGTGTAGGCTTACAATTGTGTGACAATCGCTCAATCCAGAGAAAGTCGAGGAAAGCAAAGGAAACCTGCCTGCAATCATTTAGCCAAACAACCAACTCGCATCTTACAAGCCATTTGATTTAAACCGGAAGCCGGCTAACCTCCATGCCTTACGTAAAGCCCGATTGGTCATCAACCTAGTAACATTTTGAATGTCTAAATGTAGTGATAGTCGCTAAAACGTCGTAAATTGTGCGGTCGTAGCAAGACAAATTACAGCTGTATAAATACACTGGGACTATGCTTTGATGTCATTCAGCT
>JAQQZZ010000001.1:38221-51019 GCA_030265115.1 Mopalia vespertina
TGCCATTCTTACATAGGAATGAACCAGTCAATTTATTTATGGTGTACTTTGATCATACATCATATATGTGTAAGATGATTATTTTTATTTAAAATCATTGAAAAAGAAAACAGTGCTGACTTATTGACAGATTGATCAATGACATGATGTGAAAGGATTAACAGTGCTGGCTAATTGACAGATTGATCACTGACATGACGTGATAGAGGATTAACAGTAACAGTGCTGGCTTACTGACAGACACAATGTGACAGGATTAACAATGCTCCTTAATGACAGATTGATAAATGACAATGTGATACAGGATTAACAGGACTGGCATTAAGTGTGGTTTCTATTACACTGGGTTGGAATTTAGTGAGTAAATTTGCTTGGAAGACCACTGATTGCAGGCTGAGTATCAGTATTTAGAATGGCTATGAATGATTGGTTCCTGCTCTGCCAGTCTTGTAATTAATATCTTTTTAATGGAAAAATCATGTACCAGTGTGATTAATTTTTTAAATATATAACATATATATCCTTATGACCACTTAATAATCCAGGATTTTAAATCCATATGAAATGTTTTGAAATACTATTTAAAATGGCTGTTGTGTTATAATGCTGAAGTACTGAGAAAACGTAGTTTCCCTGTTTCACCAGGAAAACTTCTGGAACCCTGGTTGATGCTAGCATGTAGCTTCCCTAAAAAACTATAGGATTTCCTGGCATCTTCCCAAGATATACTGAACAATAGGTGTGGGATAATGAAACACTGGAAGATTTGGATCAGTGTACTGATAATTGGCAGGTGAGGTCTCAAAGTAGGAGAGGTGAAGGACTAAACAAGGGCCTTTTGTAGATTTAATATATTTCACATGAACTGAAGTGTATCTCACGGAAGTGGGCTAAAAGAAAAAGACTAAAGAGAAAGCAAAAAAAAACAAAAAAAACAGTACATTATCCAAAAATTTTCAAACTTATGAATATGGTTATCCTTCGGAATACCTTCCAGAAAGTTTTATCATCATTAAATAATGGACTTGAAATAGACACTTACGTTTGCAGGTTTTACCGTCATCCCCTAGCGTCATGCCAAGTGGGCACTCACAGTAAAAAGAACCCCGGCGATTAACACAGATGTGGGAACAGCCTCCTTGATCAGCAGACCGACATTCATTGATATCTGAAACATAAATTTGCAATTTTCAGAAATGATCACATAGAAGAATAATTCTGTTCATTTATCAATCTAGCCTCAATTCTTACTCATCTCTAAAATTCATATTACATAAATAGAAATGTTTCTGGTCTAAAATCGCAAACAACATGCGGAGAATGATGGAAGTCAAGTTGTTGCATAAAAGAACAAATTACAATGTACATCATAGCAATCATCATTGACTCACAGCATTCTCTGCAGCGACTCCAGCGATACACCTAAAATGGTAATTACCTTCATTATCGTTTGTTGTTCACCCTTTTAAAATAAAAAAGTCATTTGTTGAAATGTTATCTAATTATTCGATTGAAGTGCAAAATTAAATGTTTGAGAAAAATAGGCATAAAATAAAAACACTATTTTGATTCAGGTATAACTCCCTTTGGTTGTTCTTTTCCCGCCTCCCCGTGGAAACTAAATTGAACTGTTTGCAATAGATTGTTTGCAGCGATGCTCTGGTGGACTTTTTCATTCGATAACTCAGGATGAATGGCTTTTTTTTAATGTCTAAAGCTTACCAATGTTACATGTTAGAATAAAAATAAAAGTATGACTTTTTACTGTTAATAACAGACATAACTGCAAATCAAAAGGATACCCCCAATTTTGGGAGGGAATCTTTTTTATTTGCAGAAAACTGAGTGATTTACCCACTGTAAAAAATTCTGGATTTTCCATGTAGCCTACATAAGACTACTAAGACCCATTACAAGGCATGCCACTGTGACGATGTGACATTATTCATCAGAGCAGGACCAGTGTGGACCACTACTAGACAAGGTTTTATCAGAGCAGGACCAGTGTTGGCCACTACTAGACAAGGTTTCATCAGAGCAAGACCAGTGTTGACCAGTACTAGACAAGGTTTCATCAGAGCAGGACCAGTGTTGACCAGTACTAGACAAGGTTTTATCAGAGCAAGACCAGTGTTGACCACTACTAGACAAGGTTTTTTCAGAGCAAGACCAGTGTTGACACTACTAGACAAGGTTTCATCAGAGCAGGACTGGTGTGGACCACTACTAGACAAGGTTTTATAAGAGCAAGACCAGTGTTGACACTACTAGACAAGGTTTTATCAGAGCAGGACCAGTGTTGACCAGTACTAGACAAGGTTTTATCAGAGCATTACCAGTGTTGACACTACTAGACAAGGTTTTATCAGAGCAGGACCAGTGTTGGCCACTACTAGACAAGGTTTCATCAGAACAGGACCAGTAGTGACCATTACTAGACAAGATTTTATCAGAGCAAGACCAGTGTTGACCACTACTAGACAAGATTTTATCAGAGCAAGACCAGTGTTGACCAGTACTAGACAAGGTTTTATCAGAGCAAGACCAGTGTTGACCAGTACTAGACAAGGTTTTATCAGAGCAGGACCAGTGTGGACCAGTACTACACAAGGTTTTATCAGAGCAAGACCAGTGTTGACCAGTACTAGACAAGGTTTCATCAGAGCAAGACTAGTGTGGACCAGTACTAGACAAGGTTTCATCAGAGCAGAACCAGTGTTGACCAGTACTAGACAAGGTTTCATCAGAACAGGACCAGTGTGGACCAGTACTAGATAAGGTTTCATCAGAGCAGGGCCAGTGTTGACTACTACAAGACAAGGTTTCATCAGAGCAGGACCAGTGTGGACCAGTACTAGACAAGGTTTTATCAGAGCAGGACCAGTGTTGACCACTACTAGACAAGGTTTCATCAGAGCAGGATCAGTGTGGACCAGTACTAGACAAGGTTTCATCAGAGCAAAACCAGTGTTGACCACTACTAGACAAGGTTTTATCAGAGCAGGACCAGTGTTGACCACTACTAGACAAGGTTTTATCAGAGCAGGACCAGTGTGGACCACTACTAGACAAGGTTTTATCAGAGCAGGACCAGTGTTGATCACTAGTAGACAAGGTTTTATCAGAGCAGGACCAGTGTTGACCACTAGTAGACAAGGTTTCATTAACCTTTGATAAGGTGACAATAGGCCTTCATCCTACATGTATGTGCTTTTGTTTTCAAGTAAAATGTGTATTCCATAAACTGACATGGATTATTTTAATCTCCTTCAAAACGGCTGTCAAACCAGTTGACCATGTATTTTTGTTTGATTGATTGGGGTTTAACGTCGTACTCAAGTTTCACTTATATGATGACGGATTGTCCACTTCACACTCCTCCTTGCCTCATTACGGTGGAAAACCGTGAGGAAACCTCGTAAAAACCAACCCACGCGATTGCCGGAGCCACATCTTGTGACTCACTCATATACCTGAGGGTCGACAGGCGGACTCGATCCTGTGAGCGGTACATCGAAGTAGGCTCCGAAAGCGCACTCGCTAACCACTAAGCCACGGCCGCGGGCAAAACAATATTGGCATATATATTGAGATTTGTTTTATGTAGAGGTGGGTACATACACAACATCTGATTGGTTGTGTAGAAGTTTCCTCGTAACCAATCAATAGCTTGACAGTAGCGGTTGGTAATATTAGCTCGATCCGCCAAAAGTTGTAAAGCAGAGTAGTTCTGAATCAAACTCTTGGCTGGAGAAGATGTTAAACACCATACTTCAAACATTTCAATACAATTATATTTATATTCACTACCCCAGTTAGAAAATTAATCTTGTTTAGTTATAAATTGCAGTACGATGCTAAACAAGAAAACAATTTATATAATGCAAGCAGGGGCTTATCAAGAAATCAAAAGTATGGTGTCTAAAATGGTAATTTTGCTTCAGTTTTTAAGTAACTGGGTGTCCAGCTTTAACAGTTTCCCTATCTCCTGCATGTTAAAGATTCTTAAAACAGGGTGTCCAAATGAGCCAATTGATCAATTCAGGGTGTTCATTTGGATGAGTGGACACCCCTCTGCCTATTAAGCCCTCGATTGCAAGTCATTTCATGCTTAAAAATTGTTACTAGCCTTGGTACATAGTGTTAATGACCATGTCGGTCATTGCTTCAATTATGGTCACAGAAAGCTGTCTGGTAATTAAATAACAGTAAGACTGGGATCAGGCAACAGGTATTGACATGATATTGTTTAAACAAGGACTGTACTAAAATAGAACTTGTGACATTAAAACAGAATGCATTTAAGTCACATCTATTGAATTCCATTTATATTTTCTAAGAAGATGTTTCATTTCAATCGTGTACATGCATAATGCATTACTATTTTCTCCTATGTTCTGGCCTGCATATAGACAATTAAAATGACTGATGCACAACATGTATTTCAAGTTAAATTAAGACATGTAAATTAATTATTATAATAGACTCACTGTCAGATGCACAAGTTTGCAAGTGAAACAAGGCATATTATAAAAAGAATACATTTCAAACATTTAAAAGTGACACGGTTTTGTACACATCCTCGATTTAAAACTCAATTTATCTAGTCTTGTTTTATCAATAAGCTTTTTTTATTACCGATTTCTATTCTAACTTTACAACAATCTACGTAACAGTAAGGCATAAAAAGGAGACAAGGAAGTAAAAAAAAAAATCATTTTGGCTTTACAGGAAGCTAAGAAATATATCACTGTTAATAGCAAAGCAGTGCTATATGATAGGTTCAGGGTCATGGTTATGGTGTAAGCAAGCTGTCACATTTGTCTCTTTCTGAACAAAACAACACAAAGTAACATCTGCTATTAATATACTGGACAAATTCTTAATGAATTAATTCAATTCTCATCTCAACACCTTAACTAGTCTAAAGTACTTGATGTACCACCCAACATATCTTATCAGACTTATTAATACCAGAATAATTAGTATGAAAATTTGGATCCTTATTTTTCAAGTTATTAAAATTGTGACTGCCAGTTGACTGATTCTATTCACTATTAAAGTGTGTGTGCATCATTCTCCAACCCTGCTAATTAGGAATATGGAAAAATGAAATATCCTCGGCAATTTTTACTTCACCTCGGCAATTATTTTAGAAACTATGAACAGGTCAAGACTTAAATTCTAAGGAACAGAACTTTTATTTTTTATCCATCAGGTGTTGTTACAGTTGTATCATTATCATACATTTAGATATAAAATAAATCATGATCTAAAAGGCTAAGATGCATTTGTTTACAATGGTCAGCTCGGTAAAACGGATCCTCGGCAGTTTTTTTTGCCGAGGATAATTTAATTTTCCTCAGCAATTTCCTCGGCAATTGCCGAATGCCGAGGCTAATTATCAGGGTTGATTCTCTATGAACGTATACCAAGTTTCCATAGAAATAGCAGTGCCTTTAGTTTATCGAGTGTCAGCTAATTTCTTTCCACCTAAATATATGTCATGACGCTGATCCATATGTATTTCATTTATTAAATGTGGAATAACGATAACAGTCAAACTACATAATGAAAAACATATGGGAACTCAGAAATTTAGCATGCATGTTACTGTATGACATGTAAACCTAGATGTACAATGTTAACCAACAAGACATACCTCAAGAATGTTAACTTACACCAAAACATCTAATAAACTGCTCTTCTCCACAGTACAAATAAATCTTTAATTATAAACAACTGAGAAAACCACAAAACTTGAATCATGATTTATGAATACAATGGAATTTTGGAATCCAACCTCCAAGTTATATCTTGCTTATCTTGGTTTCCTTTGTTAACAATAACATATATCAGATGTATATATATTTAAAATGATCTGTTACATAAGGATTATGGGGTTTACAGGCCTGTGCTGTTGGGGAGAACGGACCTCCCCATGGTTATGCAAACTTAATTTAGGAGGACTGATTTATAGGTTCCCAAATTCTTTGCAGTCTTCATCTAAATTTGCATGTTGCTACTGATTTTGACAATTTTAAAGCAATTTTGCTTTATTTTTCACAGAGACACATTAATGTTTTAAAAAAATCAGCAATCCAGGGAGAAAGTGCCAACGTTAGGTTATCTCACACAATTTTAGAGCACCCGATTTTAAGGTTATGCCGGAAAAGATTACAGACACTATTGAATTGACTAACATCCTATATTAATGCACATAAATGTTTTGTGGGTGGAGAATTTGAACCTAGAAAAAATTGTGCAATTCAATTTTCACTTGCCAGACACTTTAGTCTGAGACAAAGTATCACATATATACATGAAGCTCACAATCTTCCTCTGGAGGTTTTTTAGCTACATTTGTCTGTGGATAAGTGAGAAGCCAACTGCATGGTAACATAGAAGACCGTTCACTACATAAATTCTTGTCAGTCAAACACATATACCCCCACTATCACTAGTTATAATCTCCTTACACAATTAAATTCCACTTAAAACACTTGATGGATTTAATATGTGCCACAATACACAATCCACATTAAAGCTCTACAAGAAATAATAAACTTAAAAATCCCGTTCTTAGCCCCATTCACATTCACACGACATATTAAGAATGTTATTCAGCCAAAGAAAAAGCTGTTGTCTTCACAACAATTTGTTTTACAGCTAGGTGACATGAAAGAAACTGAAGTTTTAGCTTCATGAGTGATAACACAAAATAGTAATGATACAAGAAAAGAGGTTCCCATGACCCATAATCAAGTACATTTGTACCTAAACTTTATTTTGCTCATGTAACTGTTCTGCACAAGCTTTCAAGTTAAAGGAATGAGACTGTAGAAAGGAATGTTTAAGTTCAGTGTTCACGAGTTTCTCGTTTGTTTTCATTTTGCAACAATTGAACATGTAATTAATATTAAGCTTATGCAAAGGGATCTGTAATAAAAACACCATTAAAGTCATTGATGAATTTTGTTAAGAAAATCAATGTTATGACATGAATTTAATATCTTTTATCATTTCTATATCACTATTAAATCAAGAAAACTTTATTTTTCTCTATCTTTTGGCATGTTTGCTGTTAAAAACTGATGCCAGAACAAGACTTGCAGTACAATCACTGAATGCCAAATTAATAAGACACTAGGACAAGTAAACTTGATAGAAGTTTAATTTACACGCCGCAAACCTACCCTTAGATTGAATAAAATATTAAATTTGGACCAATAGTATTTAATATCAAAATATTTTAAGGAGAAAATATTCAACATGAGAGGAAAAATATTAAATTTGCCATGGTTGGGTTCGTTAGAAATTAACTTCTATCAATTTCAGCCCCTGTAACATTAAAATTAAGATTATTGTTTGTCATTAATTATACAAGTAAAATACATAGTATGGTACATGTAATTTTCAAGAACATATGAAATGTTAAGATCTTTAATCA
Organism: Mopalia vespertina; assembly: GCA_030265115.1. Lineage (NCBI taxonomy): Eukaryota > Metazoa > Mollusca > Polyplacophora > Chitonida > Mopaliidae > Mopalia > Mopalia vespertina. Next base: position 45,672 of record JAQQZZ010000001.1, read on the forward strand.
ACTGTGATGTTAAAACTGTTAATTTTATAATTATAAATTTGGTAATGGCAAGCTCTTATAAATGAATCTATAGAGGAAATAGTCATATTAAAGCTAGTCCTATATAAAGGGTATTTAAGTATTGTCAGAAGTCTATCATGCTTGATAGACGTCTGGTATTATGTATTCGGGTTGTATTACAGTGTGCTATATACATGCAGGCATTTGGTAATTTGATGAAGTGACGGACCAATTCTTCATTTGCTCAGGTTATCATAACATTTGTAAAGTGTCCCACAAAAATTGCAAGTAGTGTTTTGGTTATAAAAGAATACGAGAAGCACAAACCTGTTCAGCACCACGACGTAACTGCTTTTCTCTCTCATACTGCGTTAACAGCTGTTCATTGTCATCACGCAACAACTCTAATTCCACTTCTGATTCTTGTTTTTCAGCATAAGCTTGATCTAAACTTTCTAATATGCCCACTACCAGCGGCATCAGCTCCTTCACTACATCCTCGTCGTATTTTTTAATCATTCGCTCGAATTCCTTGTAGACGCTGGATGCTAGAGATTGGACTTTTTCAGACATGACATGTCCTTCATCGCTGGTACCGTACACTGTCTCAGCCATTCCGTCTTCCATTATGGCAATATATTCAGGTAGTAAGGTTCATCAAAACACCACACAAAAATTGATTATACCGATTTTGTTATTTTTACCCTCCGTTAAGACAAAATATGTCTAAATCGACAGCGTCCTGGCCCATCCTACAGCGACATTTCATTACTGATGTAAATGGCAGCATCATGTGATCAGACGGTCATGCGCATTAAATGTAAACACGAGTACTGCGGATTTGACCGAAAAGACCCGATTTAATTTTAGACCAAAGCCGAATGTCCTCGGGTGCGATAAGGTGACAAGCACTGCATTGCAAGATCCATTTTATCCAATAAAATAACTATAAACAAACAATTTGAGATATATTTACTGCCCATATATTATCTGTAACACATATAGTCATATAAAAAAAACCCCAGAAAATTCAAATTACTTACTAATAAAAGTATTGAAAGTAGAATAAGTTTGAAGCTGTCACAATGTCAATTCGAGGTGTAATAATATGGCGGAAAAACTCGAGACAGTTACGAGTGGCCTGGAGCTGGACCTCGATCCCATGTGTGGAAACTGCAACACAGACATAATATGAGATAAACATTCAAGGATATCATTATCAGGTCATACAGCATGGCTAGGGTGTTGACATCGAGGGCGTTTGGAAGACTATGGTGTTGTTGCCATTTAAGTCACGATGGCAATTTGTCGGCTTCCACAGGGACTTTCGGTCAACCTTGCAAGCAATACTCCGAAATACTACCAGGGCGACCGGTAAAGATTGGATGTGCTAGCGGGTTCTGGGGAGACACTGCAGTTGCTGGTATATGTTACATTGTATAGTCTATAAGGCATCCAGTATATATAATACATATACACACACATCAGCTCATTTTAGATTCCAGTCGGTGTTCTAAAGACATGCATCGTTGTAATTACCTAGCATTTATATATGCAACTATTGTGTAGACTTTCAAAACAAATTTGATTTATTATATAGGCCTGTGACCTGCAATATTTACTCAACATATCAGTCAGTGGCCAAAGTACACTTTTATAAGTTAAATATTGATTATTATGAAAACGGGAATAAATAATAAATGCTGAGTATCATGGAAGTAATCGCAATATATATTTTTGTGGAAGAACTTTTTGTCAATTTTGGATATGATTTGTTGATGAATGAATTTTTAAAAAGTTGTTGAAAGTAGAATTTCGTACCCTTTATTAAAATCATTTTTTTTTTAATGAATTGCATGTGATTACACTCTGAATAATTAGGGATATTCAGATAGGACCATTATTAGCTGATATGTTGTGTTACAAAGGGGCACATGAATACAATCTTTTGAGCTGCTGAGGGGTACCATGAATCCAATCTTTTCTTCTGCTTAGTGGCACCATGAATCTGAGCTGTGGTGCTGCTTAGTGGCACAATGAATCAATATGTTGTGCTGCTAAGAGGCACCATAAATCTAATCTGCCGTGCTGCTTTTAGGGGCACCATGAATCTGATCTGTTGTGCAGCTTTGGGGCACAATGAATCTGATCTGCTGTGTTGCTTAATATGACAATGAATCAATATGTTGTGCTGCTAAGGCTTTGGGGCACAATGAATCTGATCTGTTGTGCTGCTTAGTGGCACAATGAATCAATATGTTGTGCTGCTTAGGGGCACCATAAATCCAATATTTTGTGCTGCTTAGGGGCTCCATGAATCTGAGCTGTGGTGCTGCTAATTGGCACAATGAATCAATATGTTTTGCTGCTTAAAGAGGCACTATGAATCCAAACTGTTGTTCTGTTTATAGGGGCACCATGAATCTGAGCTGTGGTGCTGCTAAGTGGCACAATGAATCAATATGTTTTGCTGCTTAAAGGGGCACAATGAATCTGATCTGTTGTGCTGCTTAGGGGCACAATGAATCTGATCTGTTGTGCTGCTTAGGGGCACAATGAATCTGATTTGTTGTGCTGCTTAGGGGCACAATGAATCTGATCTGTTGTGCTGCTTAGGGGCATAATGAGTCTGATATGTTGTGCTGCTAAGGGGCATAATGGATCCGATCTGTTGAGCTGCTAAGTGGCACCATGAATCTGATCTGTTGTGCTGTTTAGGGGAACAATGTATCAGAAATGTTAAGCTGCTAAGGGGAACCATGAATTTAATCTGTTGTGCTGCAAAGGATCTGTTGTGTAGCTAAGGGGCACCATGAATATGATTTGTTGTACTGGTAAGAATAAGATGCACCATGAATCAAATATGTTGTGCTGCTTAGGTGTTGTGACATCTGTCACTGTATATCTGAAGATCTGGTCATTTTGCATGTTTTGTGTCATGAGCTGGTTCTGTATCATAGTACAGAAGTTGTTCATAGTGAGGTTGAGGGTGGTTTCATTCACCTGCCCAGGCAGGTAAGCCATTGTCATATGGGACTAAGTGAATTAAATCTTAGTATGTCAGGAAACCACAATCAATCAACATATCTGATAAGTGTATTTGAATTATTAACCTTTTTATGTTTCAGCCCCACAGCTTATCTATGGCAGTAAACTGGACTATCTGGTGTTTGATTATTTGTCAGAGATTACCATGTCACTTCTTACTGCCTACAAACATAAATCTCCAGTAAGTCTACAATAATCTATGTTATTGTCTGTTTCTATTATTATAGCAGTAACAGTTTGTCCTGTGGCTAGTATATTCAGTTATTCATGTTGTCACTTGTGGCAAGGCACATTATTCTTCCATCAGAGCATTTGGGGCATTCCCCTTGTTTGTGGTGTTTTGATTGGTAGACTATTTTATACTTTTATCTTGACTTATCAATGTGCCACAAATAAAAGAAATTCTCTGAGGCCTTAACTACAAATCATACACTGAGAATGCACTTCAACAGTTCATTCTAATGCTTTGTGTCTGTTTACTGTTGGAATTACATAACACCATTGTCATATGATGTCAAACAACAATCACTCAATCCAGCAATCTGTATAATAATTTGCTGAATGGACGGAATTTAAACATTGGCTGTGAGAAAGACCAACACCTGATGCAAATAAAAAAAGAAATGTTATTTTGTTAACTGACAGCAAAGCTGCAAATTCAATTCCTTCATTTCCGTGTTAATCAGCATATGTTGTATTAACATTCTGTTTTTTCTTTCTTTGACAGGATTTGGGATATGCTCCAGATTTTGTACAAGTTGCAATCGCTCCATTCATCAAGGACATTAAGAATAAAGGTTACGTTTTTGCGAAATTGTTTTTTTATTCCAGATAAATCATAGAAACTCATTCAGCGAGAAATGTTCATCATTTCAACCAGACTTCAGTATTTTTCAAGTCCAGCATGCATTAAGTCTTCATGATTTTTTAAGCAAAATGTAGTTGGCTTTTAAACACAGAATTAACAAAGCAGGAATCATTTTGAGCAAATCTGTGCAACTGGTCCAAATTTGTAATAAATCTTGAAGGCACTTAATCTTGCCATTTGTAGCAGTGTTAGTCACGCTGTAAAGTACCTGTGTTACTCAATGTGTTTCACTGGATGGATTATTGATCTACCTTCATGCAGTAATAGTTTTTTGTCCACAGTGATTATATGAAGATATAGAATTCAGATTATCTCGTTTCAGGGATCCGTGTGGTGAGTAATGCAGGGGGAGTTAGTCCTCTACAGTGTGGGGCGAAGATACAGGAAGTGGCCAAAGCAGCTGGGGTGGATATCAAGGTTGCTGTGGTGACCGGAGATGATCTCATGACACAGGTATAAAACGTGATCTTGACATTGTGCAACATCAATGATTTTCAAATGATTCTAGTTGGCATGTTTATTAAAATACAGAGAATTTCTAATTTTTTGTGTGTTGTCTGGCTAAGGACAGTTTGTTTGGAGTGTAGCAATGCTGTCTTTACAAAGCACTGAAGGAAGATTAACTTTCCACATTATCAAAACATTACCATGTTTTCGTCATGCTAGTATCAATTATTTTTTTAATACCCCGACGCATACTGTATATATGAAATACCATTGAGCATGGCGTAAAACAACAATCAATGAATGCAAATTGTTTGTAATTTTTTACTTTTTTTTTGTGAAATACATAGACCATGCAAACTATGTTAATATATAGTTTTGACAGTAACATAGACAGCTGCCCATATTAATATAAAGGTAAACATACTCTGTTATGGACAAAATGGCAAATCCATTCACAAACAGGCACAATTGGCTTAGGCAATTTCCCATTACCCATTCAGTTTCAAATCTACCACCTCAACATCTGGCAACCTATTGCCACCATCACATGACCACTGATCTAACAAAGGGCCAGAAATGAATTCCATATGACTGTTCCAAAAGGTCTAGCTCATCATTTTCTATTTTTTCAACAAAAATGTTTTGTCATTAGTTATATGGTTCGCATAGTTGTGTTGTCGATGACGTTTAGGAATTATTAAGATGATAACATGTAGTTGAATGTGATTTTTCCCTTCAGTAGTATAGCTTCACGTTACTTGCTCACCACCAATGTCCATCATTAAATCTGCACTATGCATTAAGATAGTCAAGAGGAACCAAGTGTTAGGACTGTAGCGGAATTGAAAACACGAATAAGTTATCTCCCTCAACGGTACTCGCAAAACCTCAACTGTAATGTAGGCTTTTTTGTTGGGAATTGAACCCTGGGCTATATTTTTCATTTAAGTGAAATATCTCTCACTTCTTGGTAACGTGACGAATT
>JAQQZZ010000001.1:60858-79237 GCA_030265115.1 Mopalia vespertina
GATTCAAGTGGTTCCAGTGTTCCTCTTTAATGGATAATAACTAGAGTTATGATCAGGTTAGGAAAATCAGAATTTTTAAATTGCATTTGACAGAAAAATGTTTACTTATGTAGAAAACACGGTTTTTGGGTGGTCTTGTCCTTTAAGTCTGAGATATGATGTCTTGCGATTCAAACCATAAGAACAAATTACAGATCTCGCTACAAAACTGGACAGTAAATTGAAGTCGACCACAAACGGATACACACCCAGAGGTAAAGATTATAATATGGACTATTAACTTTTCCCAGGACATTATGGTAATATAATACCTCTCAAACGTCAAGTGAGACGCAGTTGGAGGTTCGGGTCGTGGTCAAACTTCAATATTTGTCTTTGTGTTGTTCACGATTACTGTTATAAAACATTTAATTCTCCTAACCCCTGTCTAGATCCTTGGGACTGTGAAGACGAAGGGCCGAAGTGTCGGGAAATAGCCAGGAAAGGAGGTTGTACCAAGGACTCTTCCAAATATTCCTTCCATTGTAAACGGTCATGTGGTCTCTGTGGTAAGTTCACAGGGTTATCTGGTCCGTCCTAAAAATGAAGATCTAGGATCCACCCATATAACATTGACTAAGATTGGTCTGTCTATTATGAATTATTTGGCCTATTTATACTAATAATTAATTTGCAAATGCTACATATATTGAGGCCCTGCTAGCCAAAGACCCAATTTGGAATCCCGGTGAAGGCAAGCGAATTATCTTTCTCTACAATAAAACACTTTTTAGCAGATACGGTATGTTGACGAATGCTTACATTTGCTCATCGAATGTTGCTCAGAATCTTCACTGGAAACCCTTATAATATCACTCAACTACAATGGAAATGTAATTGTTTTTAAAAACACCGAAACTAGGAGAAATATATGTTCATAACACAAATTTTTAAAAAATTCCTTGTCTAAAAAAAAGATGAAAGGTATATGCTTCTCCATTGCTATTTCACACACAAGAAAATCAACAAATTACTGAATTCATGTTTTTTGATGTTTGAACTGATGTCATTAATTGTACTTTAAATGTGATTTATTAGAATTTCCTCCTACTCCTATGAATGAGGTTTGTTCTAATTTAACCGCAACATATACTAAATAAATCCTGCGCTGTTGTCCTCATCTCATACTATCTCATTCCACTGCTCCTCTCACTTCTAAACGCTATGCCTCTCTTACCAGTCAGCCAAATGCATTGTAGGTAGTGTAAGCATGTGAACGACAAACGGATCACTTACATCGCAATTATAGTCACTTAATCCGTTGGCTTATCTCTGTATGGAATAATTGCGAATGTTAAAGACTTTTGCATCTTTATAAATTTACGTTACACGCTTACGTTAAATGGCAAGTAGGCCAACTCTGTCGGTTTCAGTTTAAAATACCTGAATGTAGGTCTTTATGTGAATATACATCGACATCACACAAACAACATAAACAGGCATGGGCTTGTTTGATACTATGTGCGCACAACATTGCGCATTGCATGCAAAATATACATTTCAAATTAGATCTGTTAAGACTGGACGGCATGGCAAATCACTCTATTCTCTGCTGTTCAATGTATATATTAGTCTAGAACTACTTGCCAACTGCATACCGCATGTCTTATAATCTGCCAATATTTTATGCATTTTGCTGTAAAGCATAACGATCAGAATTTACAAATCCTCGTATGTGTTAAATATATAGCAAATATTCTGGAGAAATCCGCCCAGAATGATACGTAACGGTTTTGACGATTTGCAAGGGAAATAATGGTTCGCCTGTGAATGGTTGGTTACACAATGCACATTTAAGAAATTGCCAGCAAATAGCACACACTTGAAAACTGTAACCAAATGATTTCCGTTAAAAATACATTTTTGAAGGTAGAAAAGGTATAGACACATTATCTTTATGAGGGTTAATTTGTGCATGCTAATGCCTGATATTTGAAGTTATGTAACATTGATAAGTAAATTTTAAAGAAAACTAGATGTTGTGCTTGTGATGTCATGTGTAGTTTAGAATCAGATGTCTAGAGAACAGTGCTGCATTACCACGCATGCGCTGTGGCTCTTTCTGGTTTCTAGATGACCCCTCACAACGCAGCGCCATCTACTTGAGTTGGCAGAGTACTGATCAAGTCTATTGTCCTGGTGTAGCCCGTAGATCCGTGACGAAGCAAGTTTGCGTGTTTCCTGCCAAGTTCTATGGAGACTGGACTCTCTTCAATGGTGACCGGGTGGAACACGTCCGAATCAACGCGACCCATATCAGCTTCTCTCAACTCGGTGACTTCGCCTGCGCAGAGCCTCATCCGACGGACGATAAATACAAACTGGTATCGGTGTTCTACAACGGATGGTGAGTTTCTCAATAATTGGACTAAATCATTTTATTAAAAAGAATGTATCTTTCCATGAATAATGAAGTTTAAGTGTCTCTGCCCATTACTTCCTTTATCGGGAATAGCTGTGATTGATTGTCATTTCATGTAATACAAAGAAACGAGGAACATAGGCTAACTTCTTAGCTACCAACTATCAGCTATCAAAGTTACCAAAGTTATTGTTCTGATTAGAGAAAAGTACTATCTTACGAAAGTAAACAATACAAGCTAATTACAAACTGAAAGGCACATTTTGTTGCAATATCTAATTACTATACTGAAATTTCATCCGTTACTATGATAACATATGGTCTATAAATCAGACACTCATCGTTATATCTGCCACTCCACGACATACATACATACTCCGTTACTTGTTGGCATTAATTGACTGTGCGTGTATGAGCTGTATGAATAATTCAACGAGGCCTATCAGCTTATTTGATTATTCCCACCTAAACCCCTTCCCTTATTCCACTAAGCATCTCACTTTCTTCAATTCTCCCTTCATTTTCAGCTCCCCTCGCTTTACGTGTATCGAGATGAAAAGATATAACCAAAATCTGCTGCAATTCAGACTGGGTAAGATGAAGGTACCACTGTGGAAACTGCATCAAAGTGCTATCCTGTTCCGGGGACACGTTTTCCCCCGCTCAATGGAAGCAACTTGAACTAAATGTTTCCTAGCTACTTTGTCTGTTATGTTACATAATATAAATAGAAAATAAAATTACAGTGTACTTTGTGCAGTGCTGTCATCTATCTAACCATCTTCAAAGCTTTTTCAAACAAAGGGTAGACGCTGTGACAGATTTATACTGCCTAGTTATTGAACGAAATGCCATTGTCCGACATTGTACATCTGTTGTTGGTCTCTTGATGCTCCGACAGATTTATCGCCATAATCTGTTTTGATTGCGTTTGATCTTTGGACTCTTACAACTTGCTCAATCTGTACCCATGCATGACTTTGTTTATTCGAGGCATTGTGACCTGCCACATGGATTATAAAACATATATCAATTTAAGTGGTAAAATGTCTGCCATATACAAACTCCCCACCATCGTTAAGTTAATATAAATAGTTTTATTCTTTACAAAGCTATATAAAACACTTCAACAACATTTTGGTCTTTTAGAAAGTATCTATGAACATTTTTTGAGTGAGTTCGTGACAAAACACTCCATATGAACGTTTTTGGATCGAGTTCGTGACAAAACACTCTCCATGAACGTTATGGAGCGAGTTCGTGACAAAACACTCTTCGTGAACATTTTTGGAGTGAGCTCGTGACGAAACACTCTTCATGAACATTTTTGGAGTGAGCTCGTGACGAAACACTCTTCATGAACGTTTTTGGAGCGAGTTCGTGACAATACACTCTTCATGGACGTTTTTGGAGTGAGTTCGTGACAAAACACTCTGCATGAACGTTTTTAGAGTGAGTTCGTGACAAAACACTCTTCATTAAAGTTGTTGGAGTGAGTTCGTGACAAAACACTTTTCATGAACGTTTTTGGAGTGAGTTCGTGACCAAAACACTCTTCAGATGATGGATTAAGTTCCAGTGCAGTTCTCTCAATTTCCTGATCAATCGGATCTTATCTAACAAGTGTAACCACACAATTTAGAACTAAATTTACAGATAGATACAACAACCAATTACTTTGATGTTGCTTTCGTTCTTGATTGTGTTCGTTTAGGAAGGAGTGAGCGGATAGACCGGGACATTGGACAGCTGTGTATGTTTGGTAATGACGGAGCGCCACTTTACGACAGCGTTCGGAGTTTTAACTTCAAAAATCTCGTTGGTAGGTCAATGGCAAAATGGCTTGATGTCGATGTCGTACAAGTTAAATTCATGCTTGGGAACAGCTATTTCCTGGTGATCAGTATAGATTTACATCCGTATAGAAAGCGTTAACTGTTAAAGTCTGCATTTCGTAGTTTTCTGTATTTTTCATGTTATTTATACAAGTGATAAACAACAATGTATAACCCTTTAATCATGCATAATGATCCCAATATTAACTGGAGATGGTGCCCTAATGCCGACTCAAACACGGGTCTCCGAGTCAACACACTAGTCTTCCGACATCCTCCCCCAGTGAATGCCGGAGCTGCCAGGACATGGGACTGTACCATTTACGTATTTATATAATATATCACAGGTAGGGTATACAATTCATTAAGACCAGCTCCTTCTCGAACTGTGAACTAAGTTTAACCTTTTTTTGTAGGGAAGAAAAGATTGATGCCTACATACTGTGGGCTAGAAGGCACTATACCCTTCAATGGTACGTTTAATGGAGAGAATTGTAGCGGGTATATATCGGACTGGGACAGAGTGCGCTGTGACACGGACACTAAGTTCAGTATGTGGTCCAACAACTGCCCTACACTGCCATCGCCAATTGGTAAGAAATATAACTAATGACAAGGGGCCGGCTGCTCGAAGCACTATTAAATTTTATCCGCTATTAGATTACGTCATACCATGTTGAAGGTCTTTCTCTAATCCGGTATAAGCGATTTAATCTGGTGTAAGCGACTAATAGTCTTGCCCTTTCGAGCAACTGGCCCCAGATATTTAAGGTTTCTAGTAATAGATACGTCGGCAACATTTTCTTTCAGACAAGATTTTCAAGATCCCGACTGATGAGGTCTTCTCCGTCTACCATTTGTCCCTTACACACGTTACATAACAGTCGACTGTTTCCTAATTAGAATTCACCACTTGATAATTACCAGATTAATTGTTTGGCTCACTGATTGGTTTTTCGGTTAATTTACTTAGAACTTTGAACACGGCTGATTTACCCATATGCTATTGAAGTGTCTCTCACGCAGTCTTATGACTAGCGTGGTCTCTAGTTCGCAAGGTGTTCTACTAAATCGTCAGCAATTGAACAGTTGTCTGGCTCTGCATAGATAGAACAAGCGATGAGCCATTTTACTCTAGCTCTTTTTTTCAAAACTTTCTTCTTCCGGCAATGCTGCAGACTAAGACCCATACGGGAACCGATAAAGAAGATATAAGCTCATATAGCCATAAAATTGCCGATTTCCTGTCAGCAAAAATCATGTCGATCATAAGACTTTAAACCTCAGAAAAACAGGATTTCAATACTTTGGTGAATCCGTTAGGATGTCATTTGTAGTCGCAGTGAGAGTCTCTTTAAGACGTTAATAGAAATAGCAGCAAGTTATCGTTGATTGAATATAGAATTAAAAAACAGCATTATTATTTGTATTAATCCTATAGCCTACATGGGCCAAAAATTGGTTTAATGTACTGTAACCAGTTTTAAATTGTATAAAATAGCAATGTGTGTTTTACTCCATTTCGTTTATGTCACCGTGTACTCCAACAGAGCTGATCGATATGGGGTTCCATTTAGTTAAGGTCTAAGTCTCTCATATCAGTTTGTACCTAATAACCTTGAAGATCATCGCAAACCTTGATTCCAGTAATCGTCATATCTCTATTGATCAAGAGTACCAGTGTCCCATTCATAACCCGGATATTTTCATATCGGATGGTGTATCTTGAATGCGGATCGTGTATTGGGGTGCTATATAAGTTATCAGAACCGGAACGGACTTTATCGATGAATATTCTTTAATTAATGTAAGATTAATTATATGGGTTTTATCCGGGGAGATTTTCGCCACTCTCTATAAAATGCTAACGAAAGGCTGTCATAAAGGCTTTCCCTGGCTTAGCGGTTTTGCAATAATCACCATGGCGAGATGATTAATATAGGGGCCATGGCAGGTGGATTGGAGTTATAATACCTCCCTTAATTAAGACGACACCATCGAGGTTGCTTCTTAGATACGGGCATCTATCTATACGCCATATATGTAAATTGTTCTGTTAAAGAAAGCAATTACATATAAACGGCTCATAAATCTGACAGCTATATGTACTGATTTCTGTCAGCAAAATTCACACTATGCAGTTGGGATTTTTTTATGAAGGCAGAATTATTTGACAGCGAAATTTGCACTGTGCCAGATTAGGTTTATGCCTATCTTACCACGATTTGTTTAATACAGTGTGATTTTTTAAAAGTATCTGGTTTTTGTTGTCCTTTCTCGATTTCGCTCTTTTCGGGCAACGAAATTTTCATTCGGTAAACTCAGTTTCAATCAGACACAATAGATAGTACCTGTCAAACTTCTTGACGAAAAATAGGCCTTTATTGAACAATTAAAGGAAGTCGACGGACCCGGCAGGAATAAAATGTTTACTTTGCTTTGCCTTCTTACTTGGGTAGAACTATCGGTGAATGGAATGTGTTTTAAACAATTATACAATTAACAGTACGTCTATCTGTGTCATAATTTATTTCAGGAATTTTTTTAACCAAGCCATAGTCAAATTTTGATAGCATTGATACGATTTGTCATGGTTTAGATGCTTATCAGTTAGCAACGAATCGTAGAATATTACTCAACGAAGTTTTGGTCTTGTTCTCGAATGTAAGTCCCGTGACTGAGAGAGATATGTTCAGAGAGAAGTCATGTTGTTTTTACTTTCCACAAAAGGAACATTATTTTTACAACATAGCAAAATACTTCACATTGTATCTGTGTGTTAATGTGGCTATTATCGTTGGAGTGCTTCGCCGTTATATAAGTGGAACATAGTGGAACGCGATTAATCAATCAATAAATCCATCAATCAATCGTTAGCACAAAGATGGCTCAATCTCAATATAAATTACAAACTATTAAACAAACTATTTGACAATCATCTAAATGCCACCTGCACTAAGACATATTTCGATATAAGCGAAACTTTCTGAACTGGTGTAGGTCGACTGTGTCCTTGTTGGCTATTCGAGGACATACCGTGAATTCGCACGTCTTGAAATATTCGATAACTGGGCTAGTTGTACGGATGAAGAAAGACGCGGGTCACTTGACCTGGTATAATCGATGACTGAAGCTCTCTTTTGCCAACTGCCTAAAGTGTCCGTGTTCTGCCGCTCTCATAAACATAAACTGGAGCCTAGCTTATCGCCAATAATTGAACAACTCGAGTCCGTCTTCTCCCGTGGTCACAATTTATCACTGGAGAAAGAGGCTGCCGGAAACACGGTATTAACCTTGAAGACTGTTGAGGAAATTACTGATTGGTCCTATGTGTTTATGTCCTCAGATATTAATACACGTAGCCACATTCGTCCTTCGGGAAAGAACCTCTAAATGTCACTTCTATTGGTGCAGTGATTTTGTGGAATTCACCGAAGGTAAAAGTGTATAAAGAAAACTGAACAAAATAACATAGACTAGTCTAATATATAGGCACATATGCGGGCTTTGGAAAGTGACAATAAGAAAAGAGTGTCACCGAAAGTCAAGGAAGTCTGCTATGGAAACATTGCGACTGGTGACTTAAAATGTTCCATGGAGACAGTGTGATTTACTCACGAATAATATAACTTTTAGCTTCAAATGACCTTTGATCACATTTGAGAAGATGTGATATTGCAAATTTTACTTTCTCTGCATGTACAAACACGATTCCGCTCAGGTCGAAATAACACCGAATCATCTTCCCATCGACGCTCTTCTGTGACTAGATCAGTCTTGTCTGTGAAAACATACTAAGTCGAAATCAGCCAGATTTAGTTTGTGACTTACAAAGTCTTGACCCGCGACCGTGTCTTAGTGGTAAGGTATATGGGCGAGCCGCACGCAGGGGTGGTTTTTACGAGGCTTTCTCCCTGTAATACACTGTGTTTAAGCAAGAAATCGCGTGAAGTGGGCAATCCGTTGTCATATATAAGTTAAATACCCTTGAGTACGACGTTTAATCCCAATCAAACAAAGTCTTTGTCCCGAGTTGGTAACATTTAAATTGAGAAACTTTCCATCGTTTTTGATCTGGCTATATGCAGTAAATTACGTTCCTATAAAGAACTTTACGACAGAGCTGATAAGCATTTTCACCTATTGACTTGTATGCTATTTACTTGGATTCTCCGACAAAGTGGCATCAGTTCATGTGGGTGTAGCTTTTATCTCCATCCTCTCCTACTATCTACTTCAGTTTCTTAAAAACAGACAGGAAGGGGACGTGAAAAAAAAAAGAATATTGCACAATTAAATAACCCAGGCGCGTCTTACAATTTGCTAAGGGATATAACTATATATATAACTTTCTGTTTCTCATACATGCTCACGCCGAACTAATGTATAACCGTTTTAGGTAATGCTGAAGAATGCATTGTGTTTAATGCTAAAATAGCCTGGTAGGTGAAGAATAAATTACGTAAAATCCCCATCTATATAGATCAATTTTATTATTGAAATAACATGATCGATAAATAAACCTTGATATGTAGTAAACAATTTAATTCTTTAGAGATTAAGTTTATTTACGTGTAACGTCCCCATATTTCATGTTTTACTGTTATAACTCTCGGTTTTAAAGCGATTACCCTAAGTCAAAGGACACTATTATTATAATTTCTTGTTGGTAAAGATGATTTAATTGAACACCAATTCTATTGACTCCGATATTCTCCTAGCGTGTGTTTTGTTTACACACAAACTACTACACATTCAATAATAAACTAAACATTACAACTTAAACATAAACATGATAACTCATATAAAGCTTTAATCAATGTGTACATGTATTTACAATAACAGACAGTTAATTCGGTATAGCACTTAAAATTCATGGTAGTAAAACACACAAAGACAAGCATGCTCTACGCAATGATAGTGGCATACAGTGGTACCATTTCGACACGCTGAACATGAAAAGAAATAATTACAAAGAGTACTGCCCATGGAGGTTAAACAATTTATTAAGGGTATAATATCATATTAACCTACATGCATATCAGTCTTGAAGAGTCACAATTCACCTGAGCATTTAAACATATGTGCAATATAAGAAATCTAATTTAGTCTTACCAAGGACGATTTCCTGCAATATACTAAACTTTTGATGCAAATGAAAATAATTTAGGACGATTAAAATATCGTTTAATCTTCTTCCGTTTGACAATTTTTTTAAATATTAACGACTCAATTATTCCATTCGTTTAATAAATATTCTTTTCCGAGTATAAATAAAAAAAGACCCCTTCATTCTTAAATATCCATCGACCATTTTCTCTCCGTGTATGGTATGAATAGTACTAAAGTCTTGAGCCAAAGAGGAATTGGTAAGGTTAGTTATCACGCTGAAGAAAACAGAATTCGCTAGATGATTTAAAATCGACGACTAAAGTCTCCCTGCACTCGTCTGCCTAAAGTGTCCGTGTTCGGCCGCTCTCATAAACATAAACTGGAGCCTAGCTTATCGGCAATAATTGAACAACTCGAGTCCGTCTTCTCCCGTGGTCACAATTTATCACTCGAGAAAGAGGCTGCCGGAAACAATGTATTAACCTTGAAGACTGTTGAGGAAATTGCTGATTGGTTCTAGGTGTTTATGTCCTCAGATATTAATACACTCGGCTCAGCCCTGTTCACATCTCACCCCATGCTCACGTGGAATATTGACTTCCCAATTTCTTAAAATAAACACAAAGCGGAGAAATAATTAACAGGAACAATACCCACTTTGGCTATAAATAACATGGGAGATTTTTGTCAAAGAAAAGCGTAGTCAAAACATGTTACGTTTATTGTTGCATATAAAGATGAGCTGTCGTGAAATGGTGAGCAGCAGGAATGACATTTGTTCCGGGAAATCTCACGTGACTGATATCATGTACACACGTTGTATTTGTTTATCTCATTCCGTTATCTCCAATTCACCCTATAACAAAATCCACATCCTTACAAATTATCATATCTAAGTCGTGCTATATTTTTGGCTATCGATTTTCCGACCTACGTGAAATCGCGTTCTTAAAATATTGACATAAGGAGTAAATAATTATTTCACGGTCATTAACTTATTTAGACAAAATGTAGACCATGTGATAGTCCAACGTATAAAGTAGACTTCCGTCAAAAGTCGATCGTAAAATATATAATCGAAGTTTATTAGTGATGAATTTCTCAGAGTGCTAGCATTTTGACATGATCAACTTCCAGAATAATAGTCTTTGTATTGAAGCTTTAATGTTTTGAAGATTTCAGTCTCGAAATTTTTTAACAGGACAGTGGATTTATGCTCGACAACATTCCGACCGCAGTGTACTGCCTTATATTTTTAAAAAAAGCGCAATGATAAACTATATTCATACGTGTTCCTGTGCTATGTTTGTTGCTAGATGTCCGATAAAGACAAGACAATAAAACCCATAAAATGTGGCTGTATTGTCAACATGGTGCATGTTGTTTTTGTCAGAAACAATGTTTCGCTTTATTTACCATTGTATTCCTATTTGTCTGCAGAATTTGACTGCTTGGCATATCTACGTGATAAGGACGGAATGTTTGCTAACCTGTTAATAACCAAGTCCAGAGATGGATCCCATACCTTTAACTGTTGGGTAAGCATTATTAATGTGTTACAAACAATTCAATAAGACTTATATCACCAAGAAAATTGTTCACATATATTTTCATAAGTTATGAGTGTCACTCTCCGACCACACTCGTAAACCAGGCATGCACCCATGACTCTACCTGCGACAAACATAATAGAACTTCTACCAAAAGTTCAATTTCTGCGATAGAAAGAAGTGTTAAGAGAGCATGCGTTTTCGTGTGTTGTTTATTTGACAAAATAAGTAAATTGGTAGCTTTAAAGGTATGGACAGACATAAATATATACAAGAAATACTAAGCGACTGGAAGCCTTATCTCTACATATAATCTATCAAACCTGTCAACTGCTTGTGTGGTCAAAAGAAGAGGAGGTGTGAGAGTTATTCTCGGGTGTGTTTTAATTAACGCTCTTATGTTCCCCAGGTGATATCTTCCTATAAAGGTGTTGAATCTACCTGGCCATTCCGTGTGATCTACCGCCTGGATTCTACAAAGTGTAACGCCCTCACAGATGTTGATGTATTGGTCACACGGACACCTCTGGCTACCATGTATTTACACGAAGGTATGGTCCCATAATAATGCCCTTGTCGAAATACATCATTGTATGAAATAAAAAGATACTAATAGTCCTGTTTTATAATGTTGATTGTGAATGGCCTTTAATATGGGGTTCTTTTTCACAATGCGAGTTTAAAAAATGTCTAGGTGTACCACTAGTTGTTCTGATAATGGTTGACTTTTGATTGTTTTACTTTTATTTTCTGGAGAAGTGACAAGCGAGTTTAACCATTCGATCTGGAATGTTAAGTGAAATATTTATTGCCCTATATATGTTTTGTATTTTACCCTGCCTTCCAAGTTTTGTCACATGTCTCAGTACGCCTATATATCTATACAAATGCAGACAGTCTCGGGGGATCGTGCCCAGAATCTGCAATTGACCAAACCAACGTATGTCATATCCAGCATATTTAAAGCGCAGGGGGATTTCAACGGCATTATAATGTTCTCGAGAGACATCAGTATAATGTTCATAGCTGAAACATTTTACTGCGACGTGTGCATGTACGTCTCGGTTTTTATGCTTTTTATACCTAAATAATTTTTAAGCAATGCTTCATGATCTTCGTTTTTCAGATGCCTTCGCCAATGAATGCATAACACTGCCTCCACTTCCACCACGACCAAAGACAACGAGAAAATACGAGCCTCGACTACCCAATGGGAATACCTATTACACCGAGCCGCCAATCAACGGGAATGGCGAGTACTGGGTGGAACCTTCTTCCCCCGCTCCGGCTGTGGGCGGAGCGGCGCCGTCAAGAATCGGAATCATGCTCTCAGTTCTAACTATAACAATATCGTATTTATCCTTACAACTTTGACCAGTGCTAAGACATTTACTGTAACAGTAATGAATTAATAATACAAGACTGATTGTGAATGAAAGAGGCCTTTTCTGGGACATTGCGTTATGTATACGCAATGCACAAGATTGGATGCAATACATGCGTATTTATTTAATAAAAAAATAATTGCCTTATGAGGTGGGCCAATAAAACACCAAGAGAAAAACAGGGAATTAAATATAATGCACTCATAGATACCGTAGGGTTAATGTATGCCTATTGCGACGATATCAAAATCTCTATGGGCTACTTCATGCTTTATGATGACCGCAAACGGATTGTGAGCATCCAAGGGTTGAGGTTCAGATGCAGGCATTTTTGTGTCAAACCCCGCAGGTAGTTGATTCTAAAGTAAAGAGACCGTATCAAAAGACAGAACTTTTGTCACCAGATTGTATGCTGAGTGGAAGTAGAAAAGTGAGATATGCCAAAGAGTCTGTTGCCAAATTCTGGTGTTTCCATGTTGATAATGTAATCTAATTGTGCTTTATAGGAACTAGATAATGTGCACATGTTAGCAAGGGTCCTCGGTAAGTACTGGCCTTATGGTCTTAGGAAAATAGTAAACCATTAAATAACCAAACGTTTGACGCAAACTGGTTTATGTATTAACACATCGGTAGCTTATGGTTTATGTCATATTTATGTAGATCATTGGTTACGATAGAAGAGGTTTCACTTCCATCACAACCTATACGCAATTAAGACCAAATCAATTTTATTTAAAATTGTTTTTCTACTTACTACTATTTTTTATTTTATTTTTTTTATTTATTTTTCTCGATTGGTTATGCATCACGATATTTATTAAATAACATATTTTATTTACTATCGCAATCTTACAAGACAGAAGCGCCTGGGTGGTATAAGTCCTTTTTGTGACATTGAGAATGATATGCTTATTACTGGATGTACAAGAAGAGCAGTTATGTACGCTGCAATAAGTATTACATACTAAACACGCTTGCGCTTAGACATAACACTGAACACAGGCCTCAACGTATGAAGGGTAATGTTCTTTAAGTATGTGTTCTAGTATACTACATGAAGGTTGTGTAGGGCCTACATGACAAATGTATATAAAGTATATGGGCCCACTATTGTTCACATAGCCTATCTGAAAAATATTAACTTAAATGTATAAAAAATGTACACTAGAAAGTCCTGCTTAGTTTTTGTCAGAAAACGGAGCCATATATAGGGGAAATACTTCTTCGTTATTTGAACACTATGCAAACAAATGTAGAATTTCACTTTTTCACAAGGTTGTGTTTTATGATGGGTATATAACCATTATCATATTTTGTACAAACTATTGATATAAGATGTAACGGCGCAATGTGTGTATATAGAACAGACTAGCTCCAAGGTACCTTATAGTCTATGTTATTATGACAGTTGCATAATTAGCCCGGTTATTTCATAGACTAGTTTAGGATAGAGTGTGAAAACTATTTTACCGAATTTGAAGGAAATTCAGTTGTCAATTCGCTGGGATTTTCCTTACGAAAATTTACATCTAAAAGGGACGCATTTTTATAACTAACATGCGTTCTTTATATGTTTGAATTACAACTCAAGGTGGCTTGTGAAATAACTACTAACATTTTTGTTAATTTACAGATATTTAAATATAAAAAAAATTAATTGTTGGCTAATTTGACTTAACCGAGATAGAAAATGAATATATGCCTGATGAGTTGAGACCTCCCAACAACTGAATTTTCTTCAAGTTTTAGAAAATATTTTTTCTCAATGTAAGTTGTGTGGTGAATTACTATTGCGCAACAAAGTGCCTTATCTTGCCAACAATTACACCTCAGTGTTTTTATTCAATCGCAAAGGTATTGGAATATTAATTTCTAGTTTCTGTATACATACTGACCAACGCAACCATGCATTGTTGTTGGACGTTCAAAGGGAGACAAATCTTCGGTGAAGGTTTTGGGACTCACGGAATATCGCTTACAAATTGATAAGAAGAAGGTGAAATAGGGATGCATACGAAGGGATACAAATGAATTTGTTCCGAATACAAACCAATAAAATTAAATACGTCTGGTGTTATCCAAATGGCTTTTTCCAGAAACAAACCTATGTTTTTGACAATCGGTGTAGGCCTGCAGACATAAGCAGATGAAAAATTGATACCGTAAAAGTATATACCTGTATAGGATTCTTGTCGCGGCAACTACATGTAGTTCAGACATTCTCTTATCCAAATATATACTTTTAAACCATCTTTCTTCCTCCATGTTTTAAACTAAGGAAGTAAAGATTTCATCTCTCCCCACTCTAGCCTTGATCAGATATGGTTCTACATTCCGGACTACATAGTGGAAGTCTTTGCACGAGTTGACGCTTACTCACAGTTTGCACGAAACTATAATATGTTATAAATTAAAACCCTTGCTATACCAAATAATTATCTTGTTTTTACAGGTTAAATATAATTGCTGACATATTCATGGTTGTCATCAATTGTTTTGCCATATGGATTAGGATTAATGTTGATAAAATATTGTGATGTTTTCACGGTCGCTTTTGTTAGAGGACGATGTACCATGTTTCTATAATAATCAGACTTAAATAGCTTCCCGGTTGTCATCGAATTTGATCTGTCGAAATCGTATGACAAACAGAGTTGATTGGCTCATCTAGAATAACCAATCACAAGGCTGCTTCTGTAAAGTCGACCATGACAAAAAGATTTGTTCCGCTTTATCGTCGTGCTATCATATTTTTAATTGGACATTTGAAACAGTGACCTTTCATGAACCCTACATTTTCTGACGTCTGAAGACTGTTTATTATATATAGGTTTGTGTCACTCCTATGATTGCGACACCAAAATACATGGGAGATGCTTAAGTCCTGGTTTTAATCAATTAGGTGGTCCATTAAATTTTGATCCGTGAAAATGATATCGAGATACTGTTTTACCCATATCAATGCCAATCCTACAATGATACTTCGAATGCATCAGTGTTAGTTATTTAATTTATCTTGTTAACTCCGTGATTGTGAAATACACTGGTGATACATGTATATAGTGTTTGTTTTTTTAAATCACATATATCGTAATGTTAGCACTTCACGAAATTCATAAATTTATCCCCTTCACATATTTGTCGTTAGCCCATTTGTAAAAGAATTTAACAAAATGTTTATTATACTTTTAAAAATGCTGATATTCCAAAGGGCCAAAACCAAAACATTTATGTTCGGTGTAAGTCAGAGCGTGACTGTGGTTGTTGTTTGACAAATTTTGTTTGGCATTGAGTACAACGTATACATTCACTGTAAATAAATGTCTCACTGTGCCATTGGTATGAAAAGATTGGAAACCCGTTATGTAAATATTGTTATATATGGATAATTAATCGCAAATGTCAAATGATGAATAATGTTTCCAATACATCGTACTAATAAATCATATACACGTACTGTCAAATTTATTTATAAATTACGAGAAGAAACTAAATCGTAAATATATAGGTGCATAAAACAACGAGTGAGGTATCTGTTTGTGATATCCACCACCACCCTGCAAAGGGAGATGTGGTATCTTGTATATAACATTAATTATTGGTATGAAAACCAGCTATATTCGGGTAATATGAACCCTTTTATATGTAATGTACCTAGATTTATGACATGAACTGTAAGATATGTTCGATTCACTCGAGTTATTATCACGGATAAATGTGTAGCAATAAAATATAGATGGATTCATATGTGATGTTTGTCTATGTTTTAAATGTTTTTGTTAAGTCTTCAATGATTCTCTGAACTCTAGTTGATTATGGCTTTGTGGAGTGGGCTCTGCCGATCTAATTGCCATAGAGGGCCATATGAAGCCAATCTGTTGTGGTTCTCTTTTTACACCATGATTTAATCCTATGGTGTGTTGTCGTTGTTGGTTGTTAGAACACAAAGGGGGTTTCCTTCATCTATTGGGTTCATTCGCGGTCATATGAGTGAAATAACCATTCTGACGTAAAACCTCAATCAACCATCAATCTCTCCCGGTCGATATTTTTTAGATGAATACTTTACTCTGATTTCTCATTACACAAAATATATGTAGACTAAAGATATATGTGATATAACGACCTGCTACAGTTATTGGTTTGTTTGTGGTTTAATGTCGTATTCAATGATATTTCACTGATAAGTCGACGGATTGTCAACCTCATACTCTGCTTTCCTTAAATATCATGGAAAACCGGGGGGAAACCCTTGTATAATCCCTCCACGCGATTGATTGATTGATTGATTGATTGATTGATTGATTGATTGATTCACGAGTAGGTTTAAATGGCCACACCAACACAAACATAGCACCGGGTGGTTGGAAGGTGCTTTCTGGTGCTCTCAGAGGTCAGGGGCACCATGGAGCCGAGTTGTTTGTGGTGGCATTCAATTGTGTCTTGATTGTCCCTTGTTGTCTTGGTTTGTTACCGTTGCGACAGGGGCGGTTTCCCCACCCATCGGGCTCGCACGCGGTCATATGAGTGAAAGTCTTACGCACGGCGTTAAACCCGAACCAAAAACCCGCACTCCTAACATGTGCGATGCCCTTAACCATGATGAGGGACAAACTAACTAAAACAGGGAAACTGTTCATCTATTTAAAGATTCATTTCATCCAGTTTTTGCTCTTTCTCTGAAGATTTCAACACCATTACTGCTATCAACAAAAATGTGTACACATGTTATTTAAGGACTCTATCGCTAGTCAGGAGTAAAAAATGCGACCCGTATCTTCTCGTGGCTTTTGCGATGATTATATTAACACCACATATATTTAGAAAGAGGAGGACTGCAAGATTCTGAATATAATGTTATATTTCGATTCAATTTATTTTAGAATGGCATCAATAAACAAAAACGTCAAATAATTTTAAAAAATGGACCTATGTTTAGAACTCTTATTTTTCTTAGGTGGTTGGAGATTTTGTCTTAAAAATTCCATGTCTTTGAGTCGAGTATTTAAACTAAAGAGCAGTCATAGGGTTTTTCTAAATTCAAGTTAGTTTTTGCACAATTGATATAAATATATGTAAAAAAATAAAAATCCGCCCTTAAAATAGTATTTGCTTAATATCTTCAAAACGAAAATCAACATTAAAAAACGGCATGACTTTTTTTTAGATAATGGCTTTAAGATTGTGTGTGCCAAATTTCAAAGACTTAGTGCAAATAGTTTAAGAGAAATAAACGATTTAAATGGTAAAAATCAAGAAAATTGAAAGCGGAGAAAACAGCCAAAATGTGTGTTAATGACTGAACTCCAGATTGTTTTTACATTACGCCCAATAAATTTAATAAACAATATGTTTTTTTTAATTGAATGAAAAGACGAAATAGAGTTTTATCTTTTGTTTTCATTTTTAGAATACATAATTTAAAAAAAAATGTCTTTAAATGACAGTATTAACTCTGAAAGTTGAGTGAGGTCGGCATCGATGATTTCGTTCACACCTTTGTTAATGGCTATCAGTAGGAGTCCTACTGGGGGCATGAGTAGTTTGTATAAATCATTTGTTCTCCATGATAGAGTCCTTAAAACAGATAATTGAAGTCATAACCTTCTCCATTTTATTTTGATGAACAATAATGTATTTTGAACACTACAGACCAGTTATATACGCCCATGAGCCACGTATAGCTCCTAGAAATTAGCTATTTATCTAAGTCAAATTTGAAAAGTTTTATATATTTGTTCGAAGTATCCCCCCATGGTCAACGTTGTTATAGCAGGTGTATTGACAGTCTTATACCAAAGACCAACAGTGACAGGACTTGAGTGGTAATTTGTACCCGAATCCCGCACCTGGTAGTAATGCATCATTACGAACAATGAAAATAGTTTCCAAATTTTTGTTTTTTGTAATATTGTTGGGTGTTTACAAATTTAAGGAAGATGTAATGATAAATACATGCAGATATACTCTTAGTTACAGCATTAGGTAGAAATGCTATGTTTAATAGCGTTGTATGCATTTGATTAAAACCGGAAGCGGGCTTACCTCCATGCCTTACGTACAGCCCGCTTGGTCATAAACCTACTACCATTT
>JAQQZZ010000001.1:84599-103545 GCA_030265115.1 Mopalia vespertina
CCTTCGCCCATTGGGTTGCACGCCGTCATATGAGTGAAATAACCTTAAGTGGACGTTTAAACCCCCCAAAACCCAAACAAACCAATATTAACTAATCACCGGTTGATTTAATGAAGAACTTGTCGACTTGATTTTGCCTGTTTTCGGATTATCTATCGGGCAGAAATATTTTACAACAATTTTCCATCACATTATGTTGTGTCTGAATATAATCTATTGTAAAGATTCTACTTAAAAGATAATTAAATTCGAATGTACTTTGTTCAATTTGTAATCTGGCCTTAATCTCATGTAAATTACATATACTTTGATTACTAGGTTTATAAATTATTCTTTAACCACCTTTATTGAGATTATGATATCTGCATTCAGATCCACTTATCCACTGTGGGTAAGTCATCAGTGTCTTGAACAGGCCATAATTACATCAGATAACACTTTGAGAATTAAGTATTTAAAGACTACACCGCAACTAAAAAAAAAACATACATAGATTATATCGTAGACGGTGGCTTCTTAACTTTAAAGGAGACTGTCAGATCAATATGCATGGAGTTTGAAGAATTATGGTTCTCTTTAACTTAAGTCAAGAGGACTTCGCCTTGTTTAACTGAATTACACATTGCCGTTACTTAAACGGTTTTGTGTTAAGTTCTTTATCGATGTTTCAAAACTCACCTGTGTGTACTATTGCTATTTAACAGA
This sequence comes from Mopalia vespertina, assembly GCA_030265115.1. NCBI lineage: Eukaryota > Metazoa > Mollusca > Polyplacophora > Chitonida > Mopaliidae > Mopalia > Mopalia vespertina. Next base: position 85,305 of record JAQQZZ010000001.1, read on the forward strand.
GATTTACAAGGGAATAATTTAACAGCTATACGGCGGACCGATTTCGAGGGACTTCGGAATCTAAAAATATTGTAAGTATAGTTTGTATAGTGTTTGTTTATTTGTACAGTGTTTGTTTATTTGCATAACGTGCTTGTTTACAGCAGTATAAATAAATGCGATTTTTTTCAGTAATAAGAAAACCAACCAACAAACGTTTTACAATAGCGTGACATCATTTTTGTGAGCCATGCAGATTAAATGTAATTTTGAGGTTAAGGAAAACAATGTTAAAATGACATTGGTATTTTGCACCCGTTGAAGCACGGATAAGCAATTTCATAACAAATGTAATACACATGTTTTAAATCTTCAACTTTTGTGACCATAGTTGGACGGACAGAAAAATGGTGATGTTATTTTGTGTTGTTTTAACCAAAGATGGCTTAAGTAGCCGACTCATTAATGAACACCAAAGGTCTAAATATACGAGAATGAGAACAACAACGCGATAATATAGAAGTATAACGGTCTTAAGAAAAAGAGAAACATTATTATCTGTTTTTAAGAAACCAGCTTTGGCAATACAAGGGCATCAATATATATTTTTTATTGTAGAGAAAGAATATTATGCTTGTCTCCACCGGGATTCAAATTCTGGTCTCTAGTCTATTAGCCTAGTTTAACTCTCTTGACGTATAGACCTGTTGCTCAACTGTATCTTCTTGTCTGCCAATTTGAATATGATAAGAATACAAGATCGTATAGCATGTCTCCTTGCTGAACCTCAACAACCTGTGGAGAGCTAAATCCACACCATATGTGACAACGACCTAAATCTAATAATATGGTATTAAACTCTTCTTGCAGGCAACTCTTGGATAATCAAATTCACACCATCGAGAAGGGAGCGTTTCAGGACATGGCCGCTATGGAGCGCCTGTAAGTTCAAGTGTGAAAAATGAGATGTAACGCAACCATTATTCATTAAATGGGATCCAGACGCTTACACAACTCCTTTGTTCAGAGAATTACCGACAAAGTTAATTTGTGTTTAAGCCCGGTTACACGCACTCGACCAAGGCTCCTGGGGACTTTGGGACCGGCACCCCGGGCGCACGGACGTTCTAGAGATGAGTGCTTCCTCTAGCGCGCATAGAGCACCCCTGCACGGACTACATCGCCTGAGCCCCATATAGAAATTTTGATAAATATTCTCACTGCGCAGACATATAGAATATTCTAAATATTTAATTCCATGTGTCTCCCAGTGCTTAGCTGGAGACTCCTTTACAATCCTTTTGTTTATTTGCGTTTCTTTGCATTCTTCTTCAACGTGATAAGTTGTGTTTCCAGAGAGATTGACTGGCGACACCTTCGGCTCGTCTGGCCGGCCCTCGGCTCAGACTTGTCTCGCCTGTAATGGGTAGTCGCGGACCGTTTCCTCGGGGCAATACGTCCTGTCAATTTATATGTCAAGCCATGACAATTTCGTTTCTCTCGCATATGATCCTGATATAGCTATAAATACAGTCTTATTACGTCGTAAACAAATACTTTTCAAAAGCTCCCCACCCCACCCAAAACAATAAACAGCAACAACAGTTATACAAATTTAAAAAAAAAAACGACCATCAAAACTGAAAATAGCATGTGTAACGGCTGGCAATTAAGACTGTAATTCTATATAGGTTAAGGCCTGTATGCCGCCTATATGTAAATATTCAAACATTGAAACGCTTATATATATACATTGAAAACTGCATCATATACTAGGGTGATAAATTGGATTACAAAGTGCGCAAAGTCAACTTTAAAAAACTTAAGGCGAAGAGATCAAACCGGACATTTTCTTAGCCTTGCACCCCCCAAGAAACATTTTCTTGCATTTCCTTACAAATTCAATGTCCATTCATGTCGCCTGGATTCCGAGACAAAGTTGGCGTTCGGCGCTCGCACTTGGTTTCTCCCCCCAAATCCAATAGAAGCTGCTAATTGTCGTTCGACTATAGACGTGTTATATTTGAGGAATTTAGAAACAAATTTGCCCAGACTTGGCTGATTCTATACACAGTGTCTCCTGCTTGAGCTGTCGGATTATTCCCTGCTCTCCTTAAATAAACCTCCCACAAGCTTAACATATTTGAAAGTCTCGATTTGAACAGGCAAGACGTAATCCATAATAACAATACGATGAATGAAACCTTGAGGGCATATTTCTAAGTAGTTTTTGAATGAATGAATGAATGAACCGAAACTATACCCAACGTGCATATGTAAGCTGGGTATATGTTTCTTCAACGGCAAGTACCAAATTTGCCTAATGTGCTTGTACACAGATGACTTTCCACGAAAATTGGAGGATTTCAATCGAATTTTATGTATTAGTTCTAGATGACATATACAGCTTTAACAAATATCCGCTTTGAACTCTTCAGTGCATAACTTTTCAGAAGGAAAATCATGTCAAAATCTATATTCATTGATATTGTACCAATGTTTAAAACTTAAACAAAAACATATTGCTCGGGGATATTTTCTATAAGGGTTTTCCTCGTTTTAATTATGGTGGCTCCGGTAGCCTATTTACTAGATAGACATAGTGTGTCAGTACTAGTTTCTATAGGCCTACAGGCCTACTCCAAGGTGGTGTTTTTAAAAGCACGATTTTACCCCGTTTCTGTGCTTCAAAATAGGCTATATTGATTTGTTTGATTGGGATGAGCCCATAGGATAACTTTTCACGCCATTATATGCTATAGGCCTATATCCAAAAGTTTTATATCCAATCTCCTTTTCACTACGTTGTAATGTAGAGTAGCTCGGAATAAAATCCCTTGTTAACGAAGATACTCTATGTGTAGGCTTATTCAATTATATAGGCCTACATGCATGGCGTTATGGAGAATGAGTTAGGCCTACGGTACCGTATATACGTTGAGCTACAGGTATAGATCTTGTAGGCCTACTTCGTATATCCTAGAGAAAGTACACTATCCCCCAAAAATGCCTTGGCTTCTGATGTCTTCGGTTAGCAAATGGTCAAAGATGGTCAGAAGTGTCTACACCGGCGCTTATATGGGTTAACCATGCCCGGTCCGAAACATTGTCTCCTTTGAGCAGACTGCAAGAGCTCTTCATTATTAGAGGTAGAAATATAACTTTATAATGTCTGATTCTCGAAAGTGAAAATGGAGAGGTTTGATTGATATTGTTGGAACTTATGTCTTACATTCTAAAGTCATAACCGGTTTCAGTTAAAATTTTTAGTTTGAGTCAGAGATAGTAATTAATCTTTCATTTCATTTTAATTTGTCTAATTTTTTTCCTTGCAGGAGGCTTAATAAAAATCAACTGAGGCATATTCCAGATTTGTTGTTCATAAACATGCCCAATCTCTACAGACTGTGAGTATTCAACTGATGCTTCCTTGGAGTTCTATTTGACATGTTCTTTTAAGTTTTATGAAAAAGTTTCCTTCTTTTTTATGGTTTTGAAAATGTTTTAAACAATGTGTTTTTCTGCATCAAAAGGATTGTAATATATTTCTTCATTTCAGCCTAGTTGTAATTTCTACCCAAATAATTATTCGACTCTTTACAGGTTAAGAACTTAAGAATGTTATTATTATATTGGGCAGTGATAATCACATTTTAGCCTATCACAAATAGACCCCTGTTGGCTGAATAATGAAGAAAGCAGGCCGATATGCAGGGGCTTAGCTAGAAATAAAAAATTAGATCACTTTTTAAGGAAACTGGGTTTCCAATTTTTACAGTTTACCCTATCTCTTGCATATTAAAGTTTCTTAAAAAGGGTGTCCAAATGAGGCAATTATTCACTTCAGGGTGTCCATTTGGATGGGTGGACAACCCTCTGCTTAAGCCCTTGGTTCAGCCCCAGTTGGGCACTTGTTGTCATTAAATTCTTTTTGATTAAGTGATGTTAAACACACCATGTACAAACAAAAATTAAGTGCAGATATCAAAAATTTATCAGTACCAGAAAGGAGTTGAAATAAAGTTTTATTTTTAAAGTATCCAATATGTTTTATTTAGTATCCAATATGCTTTTATAGTTAAGATGTTTTAATTCAGTAGATAGTAGATACTATGAAAGTAGTAGAAATAAACCCAGTTTTATTGAACATGCTTTTATAGTAAAGATGTATGTCATTTGTGTATTCTGGTGACCACTTCCAGTGTCATTGCCTGATTCACATTCATTTATAACTCTGACAACTGACCTGGTAGCCAGATTTTTTTACCATATAATAACAGTTATTTGTTTGGCGTAGCAGAACCCTGTTTGCGGTATAATACCTAAGGTGTAAAGAAGTCTTTAGTATAATTAATTACTGGCGATAAGCGAGGTGTCATATTTACTGATTACCATACCTTACATTGCTACACGGAATATTAAATGTCCATTGAGTGCTTATCTTTACTTAGTTTTCAGTCATCCAGTTCTATTACTATTGAAACTTACTAATTATGGAGAGATATATTGCAGTGTTACGTGTAGTATCATTTCCTGATCTTAACCTGGTTTAACTCCTTAAAAGATTTGGAAATATTTGACAAGCACATTTATAGATTTTCTGAGTACTGGGGAAATATTTTACATTTTCCTGCTAGCTGTTAAGATTTTTTTGCCTTATTTTCCACTTGATCATTCATATGTTGGACAAGAATATCAGATATTTTTAACTTAATTTCACACATTTAGAATTTGTTTGTGTAAATCTAGATATATCATGATCTAATACATGTTGGAGCGGTGTTGACATTTGGCTTTCTCTGATTGTATTGTTACAATATCTCAATCTCAGCATTGCAATATTTCCAAAGCCGTCTTGTGAAAGTGCAAACTTGTTTAGAAATATTTAACTGAAACAGCCCTCCCTCACTGTTGGTGGTCACTGGTCAGTGTTGGTATTTATACTGTGGATGTATTAAAACATAATTTGTCAGGCTGTGCAAAGGGACTTGGTTACTTACACCTGTGGTTTACCTGCTCGTTAAGTACAGGTAAGTGGACAGAGGTAAATAGAACTAGCCTGTAGGGTTACACTTGGATAGTACCAGAGTCACAGCCCAGCCAGGTGGCCAATCATTACTGCCTTCTCTTTGACATGTCAGGCTAAGTCAATATTATACCAACTAGTTGATGTAGAAAGAATGGCAACCAGTTTAGTTTACCTCCAGGGATCATGATAATAACTTCTGCTGTGTTTAATATTTGTCTTATTTTTACATGTAGCTTTGGAGGAGGGTGAGAAGGCAAAGTGTGAACAGATTCTCTCAAACTTGATTGATTGTTGGCTCACTGAAAAGGCCACTAGTCCATAGACCAGGCATTTCTCGCTATAGACATTTTTGTATCAGTGTGAATTAGCTAAGCTAGTTTTGTTCTGTACTGACATTTTCTAAAGCCTCCACTCCCTTACAAAACATATGGTTTAATATTCCAAAGCTCTAATAATATAAACACATGCCACAGAGTTTTTTTGTCTGCAAAAAAAAGTGAGATTTTTAAGACTTTAAGTCAGTGTTTTCACCAGAAGTTTAAGAAATATCCTGAATTCTGTGTCGGAATGTTTGTGGAAAAGATGTTGTTCGAAGTTGAAACAATACCGTGGTGAGAAAAGAGGGATGAGAGAAACAGTCAACACCACTTGGTTTACAAACTGAAATACATTAAGGATACTTGTACACAACAACAAATGGTGTTAATTTGACCGTTATAATTATATATATTATAGGTTGACTCAAATCATCATTTTTACAGAAACAGGGTGTCTTATTTAATTGTTCCCCCATCTTTCCCATGTTATATTTGACTGAAACCGGGTGCCTCAGATGGCTTCTTGGGTGTCTCAAAGACACTGTACCACACTCTGCCTAACACTTTGTATACACAAGTACTGTATTTTCAATCAAAGGAAGTTACATGTAGACTTTTTCTGTCATCCTCAGATGTATAACACAGGCAATACTCATTTAGAAAACATTAAAGACTAAATTAAATATCAATTTAAACTACGTTAAAAATGTGTATATTTCAGTGCTCAGGAGTTTGTAATATTTTACATTATGGGTATATTACCTCTATTGGTGATGTGTGCTTACAGCTACAGTCTTCACTTACACAACCTTTAAAAGTGTTTTATGTTGTTAGAAAATAAGGTTTCTTCATTGCTAACTGAAAACATTATGGCAATGGATCTAACATAAGTACTGGCCTTAACAAGAGGGCAGTGATTTTAGATCTTTTGAAAATATATAAAATGTCACATTGAAATGACAGTTGCCTGTCAACAGACCAAAATATTTGCAACTGGTAGCATGAAAGATGTCCAGAATTAGACGTTAGAGAAGTGAATATTATATCTTTTCTTGACAATTATTATTATAAATGACCTTGGCATCAAAAGGAAAGTTTTTGTTAATGCTCAAAATTAAAAAAAAGGATCTATTTTTGTATATGAAATGTATATGTGTTTATATATTTAAAGAGAGAAGTGGACATTAATGGGGAAGTGGTTTGAGACAATGGTGTTATTGTTAAGAAAGTGAGGTCTGGGTGTGATTTTCTTCTCTGTTAGAACTGGCTCTAGATACACAGGTGTGAACTGGACATCTTAGGTGGTCTGGATTTAAAGAAACCTGCTAAATACTGATCTGACATGTATGCCAGATTGTCACATTAGAACAACGGCCAGCTGGAACATACATGGTAGTGCTATCACCACTGTCAAAACTACTTATCCATGGCCAATCTCAGCAGACTGCATTGTTGGGTTATTTGGATAGGATTATACCCAGAAGGCATATTGACACTTTTATTCCCTGTCATTGTGAAGTTTTTAATTATGATAAACTCTTCTACAGGCATCTCTCTTCAGACAAAGTCCCATATGTTACAACTCTATTCAACTTACTTACATGTAGAAGGGGCAGTTTGAGGCAGCTTCCTGTTGCCCTGGTGCTCTCCTAGCTAAAGGTAACACAGTTAATCAGATGGGTATGACTTTCTATTGCGTATTGAGATTGTCCCATCTTTCCATTGTTTGACAGTGACCTTAAAAGGGAAAACCTGTTAAGATTACGGTCCATTGTGGTCATTTGTGGTATTGAATACAGCTAATTGTGTTAAATTATAACAAACATTTATGTTTCAATTAATAGATATCACGCCAATTAAGATCTTCTCACTAGGGGCTAAAATCTAAGTTGTGACATAGCCGTATGGGGATTGCACCATGATGTCTTCCCCATACACCTACATCATCATCAAAATTCTGACCACTCAAGTGCACTATATTTTTCTCTATTTTAAATCAATTTTTTTAATATCAAAAATAAAAACAGCATTTCAACTGTTGGAAACATGTTTTTAAAACATGTATTGTCAGATGAAAATAAGATTTTATTACTGCTTGTGGACATTTAAGGCTTGTTTCCTTCAGCTATTGGGCTGACACTCATATGAGTGAAATAGCTTTAAGTACAGTGTAAATCCCCAATGAAAAAAGCAATTACTAATATAAAGCTTGTGTTGTAACATTGAGTCTGGCATATGTTATTTCTTAGATTTGAGTGAAGTGAAAGATCATTAACCGTACTCCAAATGATGTTGATTTTTTTAATAGAACCAGTTATTTTGAACACCGAGGTTGGCAAAATTAAATGTAAAAAGAAAATGACACTCAGTTAAATATTTAAGTAATTGATTGTCAAGATTTGCTAGGCCCTGTAGGCTATAAAGGACAGTCTAATTGAAGTACTTGTATATTTATGTTGTCTGCTATGGAGGAGTACTAATTTTCCAACAGAGCATTAAAAAGCATTTGTAAATAACGCTTCACCTAAAGGTTGTGCTGCTGTTCACTAACATGCCCTCAAAGAAGTGAAATACCCTTAAGCTCACCTTTAAAAACCAATCAATCAATTAAAATTTTCTGGATAAGAGTGTATGTTTTAAAGTAATAGCCATACTTGTTTCAGAGAATCCACCAATCAATAGATCAGTCCTCCTCACAGGCCTGTGCTGTTATCTTTTCCAGCATAACCTTAAATTCAGTCATCAAATATTTTGAGAGATAACCTAACATTTGCATTTGACGCTGCTTTGCTGATTTCTTACTACATAAATGTACATTTATGAAAAAATAAAGCAAAATTGCTTTATCATACAACTTCATTGATGATCAGATTGACAAAATTTGTCAAATCAGTAGAAAAATGCAAATTTAGACAAACACTGCAAACAATTTGGGAAACCTATCAATCTGTCCCCCTAAAATAAGTTTTGCTTAACTACATGTATGGGAAGATCCTGTACGATCCGTTCTCCCCAACAACACAGGCCTGCTTTAGTTTCAGCTTTGATTGATCTGACTTCATGTTCTGTCAATATCAATTCTGATTGCTTCTCTTTTTAAAGTGAAATAAATTTGCCTTTAACACATTACATTTAACATCACAAAGCTATAACAGAGTACAGGTAAAAAGAAGCAAGAGTGGGAATAAGGGCTAATGGTCAGTCATAATAGCTATTAAATTTTGATTATAAATTATCAAAATGTGAAGACTTTTCAATGTCAAACAAGAATAACTGATCAAAATCAAAGCTTGTTTTCAAAACAACAAATCAAAATAGTTTCTAGAGCTATTTCAAGCCCTGATCACGTTAAATGCATGTTATGCTATTCACACAAATTGCTTATTCATTTTGGTAAACAAGTATTTATTAGAAGATATTTTAATTTATCAGTTGCGTGTTTAGAGTAAATGATTGTCTTACCTAAGAAATATGAAGTTACAACAATTACACAATATTTTCCAGCAAGTCATCGTGATTCGACAAGGTTTAGGAGCTATTATTGGGACTTGGGTCAAAGAATTCCCATAAACTCTGTGGAAAGGTCCTGCTGTTAACAGGCCTTTTGACATTCAGATCATAATGTGGATAATTATTACATGGTTTGTATTAAGTTTCTTTCTGACACCTGAAAGGCTAATGAGATAAGAATGTGAACAGCGAAGCTATTTCTACTTGGATTAGGCTAGATTTTACCTTAACGAGTTTGAACCATGTTTACCTGTGAACAAACCACCCATTGTTAAACCCTATCTGCTATTTAACGGTTAAACTCTGTCCCTGACTTAATTCAGGCTCAACATTTGAATACCTGTAAAATAATCCTTCAGGCTGTTTTTCCACCAATTAAACCAGTTTCTTAATAAGCTAAATCATCGAGGCTTGTTGGCCTGGGATGCTCATGAAACTTATATTTACAATCTATACTTCCAGTGCATTGAGAAAAAAACCCCACAAAACCAAGAATCAGTGCACCAATGGGTTTAGTATTCTTTGTAAAATGTTGCAAAATTATTATTTTTTCTTTGTAATTACATGTATTATATTTTATAATCAATTCTTTATTACCAACTACATGTTCTCAAGTTTGCTAACCAAAGCTAACACTTTGAAGAAAGAAAAATCACTGCTCAGTTGGATTATTAGTAGATGTCATTAACTGGCTTGTGGTTTATTTGACTTATTCAAAGCCTATAATTGAAGTATACATGTATTTATGCAGTCCACTATGGATGATTTCTTTGTTTGTTTGATTGGTGTTTAACGTCGTACTCAAGGGTATTTCACTTATATGACGAATAATTGTCCAATTCACACTGCTCCTTGCCTAGTTACGGTGGAATACCGAGAGGAAACCTCTGCTGTGGATGAACATTAATTTTCCAACAGAGCATTTGTATATAACTCTTCAAATTACGGTTGTGTTACTGTTCACTCTGTGGAAGTACATCGCCATCATATATGTGAAATACCCTTAAGAACAGCATTAAACACCAATCAATCATGTAAGACATTCGGGACTTGCCTGATAGGAAGCTGCTTCATGTAAGATTAACATAATTGGAGGGGGCTTCTTGTTGAAGCATGCTCCCAGAGCTATTAGGGGCAACACAATGCTGATCTGTTGTGACAACTAGCACTAAATTTATAATCATTGTCTTTTTGCATCTATTATCAAGTCTTGTATCTTGTCAATGTTTGTTACCCATGCAATGGGGGTGGTTTCCCTATCCATTGGACTGGTACGCTGTCATATGGGTTAAATTACCTAAGTTAGTATTGCATAAATCCTCAATTAAACTAACATAACAGTCCTGTCAATTATGCCCAATGTAAGTAACACATGCTTTAAAAGTCTCGGCATAAAAAATAGGATTTATCTCGTTTTAATTATTGTATCAAACTGACGGATAAAACTGTGTAATGCTAATAGTATATGTTTGTGTCCATCTCTGATTTATGTTTGCAAATATATTCCTACCATAGTATAGTCATGGGATTAACGTCCTGGTATGTTAAAAGATTAATCATATTATAGTAGGTTATTTATCAGGTGATAGCAACACACGTTCACATTGTTCTTCTACCTGAGTATCAACAAGATTTTTTATCAAGTTTGTAAAAGACGTGAAGGTTAGCAGTTAATCTTGACACCTACAGCCCCATATCTACATATTTCTTGTCTACAAGGATAATATGCTCTGTTATATTAGCTTCTAATGATGTATTGTACACTTAATTTCCACTGTCAGCTCATTTATAATCTATACCAATGTCTACGGCTATTTACCTGTATATCAAACTTAAGCCTACATAATCTAGTAAAACACAAAAATGAATTTAGCGAAATGTTTTTAAATAAACAGGTTTATTTTTTTGGTTTTAATATCAGTGAAGTGTGTAATAAATATCATTTGTACTGTCATAAACAGTCATTTGATGACATAAATATACATTTGTTTTGTCTCAGTTTGAATAATATGTGTTTTTCTGGTATTGTAAGAGTTGAATTACGAAAAAAAGGAGCAAGAAAATAATTAAGTACTTCCTGACAAATGGAAAAATTAATGTCATAAAATACTGATTCCAAAGAGTAAAATCTTAAATCTATAGAAATTTCTATTTTTATTATCGACATGAATACAGTATTTACCATGTTACAATGTAAAAAAAAATATATATTTGAGTGAACTCTATGAACTGTTGATTTCTGTTTGATGTGATAGATTTATGATTTACTCTGAATCTAGCTGTCTACAGATTAGGTCGGAGACTAGTTAACTTCACGCCTCAACCTGTGATATTTTTACCTCGGTTCACACTTTATCCGTTCCTTTTCCTCAGTTATTCAGTGGAAGATAAGACTAATTATGAAAACACCCTATTCACCAATGGTTAAATCCCTGAGGATTATCTGTCTCACTTATAAATTATTTCATAGTTCAGTTGCTAAGCTGCCCCCCCTCGGGCAACATCCTCTACCGGTACCTATAAAAGCAAAGACTATAAAGTCACTAATAATAGTAATACCAACACATAGATAATAGGCCCAAAATTCTTAGGTTAGAAAATTTAAACGGTCAGTGGATATGTTTTTTATTTACTGATACATAAATTAAGTATAAAAGTATGTTATGAAGAATGAATCCAGGCTCATGTTACAATAAATTATGGAAGTTGGAATCTTTGTGTTTAAAGTTTAAAATAAAAAAAGAAACTTTTTAGGACATTTTCTGTACATGCTGTTGTATGTCTTATCAAGGATTTAATCAAGACACAGAAGAAAAAAAGCGCTGAAATTTGACAGAAGGGTTGTTGACGACCAGCACCTAGTCTTTGTCATTCCGCTTGTTTTGCCTTCATGCTATAAGGTTAATGAAAGAAAAGTGCAAGAATTCTTCAGACATATTAAACGCCCACATTATCTAAATTGTTAAACTTTTAAACTGTGGCTAAAATAGTTTAATTACTTCAAGTTCACTGGTGTGGCCAGGGGTTTCTTAATACATTAAGTTTATTCTTGCTTTATCTGATGAATAACAAATTTATTTAAAAATAATTATAAATGCATCACATTTTACAGTATGCAGACTTACAGTGATATATTAAAATATGACGCATCATGAAAACAAAAGTATGCCAGCCAGCTTCAAATGAATATTAATTATTACGAGACCCATCAAATTCCTCCTGACACAATCATATTTTAACACTTGGCAGGCTGTCTTTGGTACATGTAGAGTCTAACTGCCAGAAGAATAGTTTTTGCATATACTTGACTGTTAACGTAGTAGTACATGATTGTGCTCTCTTCTTTTTTTCCTAATACTATATTTATTTCTGAAAATTCTTTAAAAGGCAGAATGGTATACATGCACAGTGTACGTAGCTGCCCAACATTTTATTTTAGTCTTGGCTATTTGATGCCTGACTGTGGTTTAAGCACTATTAGGGGAAGAGACTGGTAAAGTTTATGTAACGATGAGGGTTCCAACAAAAACAGAGTTTGATTTCGTGGGTTCAATGTTCGTGTGGGATTCAACATTGAACCTGTAAATTTTCTTAGCTTGAATCTGTTCTCAGAGGCTGTTGCCCCCAAAATAGTGAAAATACGTTCAGTGGTCAATGACACTTTCTAAATGACATAATCATTTTTTTAAAAACGAATTTGTGTGAATAATTGGTGCTAATGTTTAGACATGCTGTAGTTGCGAGACAAAGGGTGTCTGAATGCCCATTTACACATTTCCAAGATGAAATTTGAAACAGAAAACGGATTATTTTTTTGTCTGATATTGTGGTTTTAGGCCTAGTTAGTTGGTGAAAAAATCTTTGGAGATAACGGTAATATTACCCCACACCATCTTCTAGTGAGTGCCAACATGGGATGGTAGTAAATAATAGCAAACCTCTGTCTGTTACTGCAGACACATGGCAGAATAGCCTACCTATGGTCTTTAAGTTACAAGAAAACAGTTGAGTGATAATTTGCCAGTCAAAAATCTGCTGGTAATTATACGCATGCAGTCTACGACATTTACACACTGGGATCATTCATATTGCCGGCGATCATCGTACTCACTTGAACTTTCCAATATTATCTTGGTTTGCAGCTGCTGTTTAAAAACAACCCAGCAAAAGCAGGCAAATTACATGCCATGCTATATTAGTAGCAGCAAAAAAAAATAAATAAAGATGAGTTGTAATATGGTATGGTTTGGAATCCTCCTCAACCAACCACAGACTGCATACATCTGTACACCATCAGACGTGTGTGAATTGAATAGTACTGGTGCATAAGTAAATATGTAAGTAAAGACTAAATTGAACTTTATTGAAACACTTATAAAAATGTTCATATACATGTAAGATTGCCATAACCTCATCAAATTGATAAACACTTGATAAGCAGAGAAAGAACTGTGAAAAGCAGTTGTATCGTGTTTTTATGTCCAGTGGTTGTCTTGTATCTTGTGGTTGCTGGTTTACTTCACCCATTGAGCAATCATGCCATGATATGAGTGAAATAACCGTAAGTATGATAAGTGGATAACTCATGAATAAAATGTCAAATTTCTCACGAACACAACATGTAAGATCACAAATTACTCCCAAGATCCTGCATCAGGCCAATACATTATTTTCAAAATTTCTTTGATTTTCTTCGATTGCATGTTTTTCGGGGGGGGACTGACCTGCCTACGTATTGTATTTTGTGCACATAATGTATGTTAAATACACCAAAAGGTCATCACAATACGCACAAAAATTAATATTATGTACTATGCTGTAAAACAAAAATACACAAAATGGTAAGAAAATACTCCTAAAAAAATCATTTTTTAAATTATTTCTAGGGTAGGCAGGATGAATAGGACATAATACTCTAATCAAACTAATATCAATGGTACTAATGTTTCACTGTTCTTGTGTTTTAAAGCCTGTGAGTTCTTGTCCCCACTACCAGTGTGGCACATTATGTTGACTTACCAGTGTTTAATCTGATCATGCCTTTACAGAAAGCCAGTATAATCTTATCTCGTTTCACGCATGATGTAACAACAATAAACCTGTTTATGAGACATTTTATTATGACCAGAAAAAGAAGATACTTGTCATTTAGCTGTAAAAAATGTGTATGGAAATTAGTCTCAGAATTTTTTCCCCTTTCTGATTATTTTGCAGTTTATTATCCATGTTATAAGGAAGTGACACTTTGTTTAGCCGAATTAAGGGGAATAATTGTATATTAAATCTATGAAAAGTTATAATAGGTCACACTATCTGTGAAAAAACCAAAGGTAACACAAGAAAATATACCTCTATTTCATTTTTAGCTTTAGTTTTAAACAGCTAGTCCTTAAGTTCTCACGATTAAACAGCCATGGTTAAACTTGACCATACAGGGTTCGAAGTGTGGGAAATTAATTTGATCAGTTATTTCAAAATCAAGCTGGCCCACTGGCTAAGGGCAGTTTGTTTGAAGAGTAGAAATGCTGTCTTTACTTAGCACTGGAGAAAAATTAACTTTCCATCATTATGGAAATGCTTCACATCGTGGTTGTGCTAGTGTCAATTATTGTTGGAATACACCACTGTCATATAAGTAAAATACCCTTAAAGCATGGCATAAAACACCAATCAATCAATCAATTAAAATCAAGCTGTGAATTTGATCAGTTGTGGCTATTTAATATGGAAAAGTCATCAAATTTGGATTGGTTATCATCTTTCACCGACCCCTTATTTCCACCTCTGCCATAGCTTTGTATCGGTTCTTCGATATATATATTTTATTATGTCATTGGTTGATTATGATTTGTGTAAAATATCCTGCTTACGGGAATTTCACTTATGTGATGGTTGTCTTCGTACTCCAACAGTAAATGACCATTGGTTGATTATGATTTGTGTAAAATATCCTGCTTGTTGGAGGTTGTCAGCGTCCTCCAACAGTAAATGCAGACTGTTGAGAATATAATATTCGTCACCTACATCTCATCAAAGACTGAATGACTGTTCTATTAACAAACTGCCCTTAGTAAGGGGAGATTTTTGTTATTGAGGACGAGTTCATTTTTATCTCTTTGAGCTTTAGTGACCAAGAAGGCATCAGGAAGAGGGGTTCAATGTGGATTGTTACAGAGGGAAAGTGGGTAGATAGAGGGAGCTTTCTATTGCCCTTGTGCCCTCAGACTTAAGCAGAAACATGAAGCCAATGTGTGTGTATTCATTATTGCATTCTGTTTTATGTGCTGTTCTTGTTGTCGTTTGCTGCAGGTGGCATTAAGGATGGTTTCCTTCACATTGCACACTGCTTTAGGAGTGAAACAACCCTAAATATGACGTTAAACCCCAGTCAAACAAACTAATTTCAAATATACAATAGCTCTTCCAGAAGTACTAGAATAGTGTTATGTCCCCCTTAACCTTTGAACCTATGTTTAAGGAGAAATTTGACAGTGTGGGTTTACTCTTCCCAAAGTAATCCTATATCATTCTGTTACCTGTTTGATATATGACCACTAGGTTTGGGGTACAGAGTAAGCCACATGTAAACAGATGGCAAGTGAAATTTCAAATGGGTCATATATTTCTAGGGTGTAGTTTAAGACATAAGCCCTTGCAGCTGTCTATTCTCAGGGATTTATGCACATTTTATTAAGTGAATATTTCAAAATTGACTAAACCAATCCAATAAAGAATCAATTTAAAACAGATAAAAGAAAATTAATTCACAATACCCAAAGAACATAAAGAAAGTTATGTCTCAATGTTTTTATTATCAGTTGGATTCCATTGTAAAGACAGTTCAATATGGTCCGTTCTATTTTGTTTGTTTTATTATTGAGAGTAAGTACCATATATTTTTGTCAATAAACCTTTTTTTGTTTCTCAATAATTTGTCTTAAGATACACAAGTACAGTCAACAGAATCAGACCTGTTGAATGTGTATAACAGTAAAGGTATATATGCAGTATGCTTGACATCTACATTTGTATGTGTTGATAAACAAAGGAGTATCATGCCAAATATAGAATCTTCAGGGATCAAAACCCAACATTTTAATACTAACCTTACCCTAAATCATAGCACCGTTCACGGGATTGAGTCCGTCTGTCGACCATCAGGTATATGAGTGAGTCACAAGATGTGGCTCTGGCAATCGCGGGGGTGGTTTTTACGAGGTTTCCTCGCTGCATTTCGCCGTAATTAGGCAGTGTGAAATGGACAATCCGTCGTCATATAAGCGAAATACCCTTGAGTACGACGTTCAACCCAAATCAAACAAACAAAAAGCAAGTCTCTGAGTTTGAGTTTTTATCACTTTTTCACAAAAGTGTTATTTTTCCTTGCAATAGTCTATGCTGTACGTAGGGCATGTCCCCTCTAAGATGTCGTTCGAGGTGTTTCGCCATATGCAGACTTGATTGCAGAAATGGTGTTGGTTGGTTTGTTTAGAACTTAAATTACTGATGGACACGCGTAAGCCGATATCATTGTCATGTTAAAATCCTCACTGCAAGTCTAGTCCTAATGTTTTCAATCGCATGCCTTTCTTGGGTTTAAATTTTCGAATTGGTAATTTTGCAAAGGCAATGAGTGTCATTCTCTTTTGGAATCGCATACCAAAATCAAACAAAGTTTCTCGTCAGCCAATTTCATTTTACCAGATACGTTCCTATATCTGGATTATTTATTCTTCTATACTTTTGAAAGCATGTTTTGTTTGTTTCTAAGAATATTTTGTAACTAAGTTGATTACCACAGACTTACACTGACAACAGATAAAAACACATATTTCTCAAGGAAATTTTGTACCACTGTGATAGCTAAAATAGCTGGGTTCAGGGTGATTATTACAATCACTCTGTCAAACAGAAGGTTGCTGCTATTGGCATTTCTGTCATAAACCATAGCACGGAGGATCTGTAATAACTAAAGTGGATATTTGAAGAAAAAACGTTTTTCTTATTTCCTGAACTAGCTCAAAAACTGTGATCTTATATATTCTGTTTGATATGCAAAATAACACAGGGATATCCCCAGGTTAGGCAAAAATGTACATTGTTGGTCCCATCTTAGGGTTAAGGGGAAACACGAACCGATCTGTTTGTCATTGTTCTGTATTGCACCTTGGGGCAGTCCTGTCATTGTTTCTAGTGAAATGAAGGGTTCTCCAGGTCACCATTGGGCTGGCACACCGTTGTATGAATGAAATAACCTTAACATACAACATGAAACTCTAATCCAATACAAACCTTACTTTAGTACATATTTAACTAAACTAGTTGCCTTGAGCAAGTATTTCACGCTTATAACCGTACGCGGTCGTTAAAATGTCAAGCCAGTCTGTATTTCGAATGAACGTCCACTTCATCCCATACGAGACTTTATCACCCAAAGCGTCTGGTATCGATTAGTTTTATTTGCATTGACATCATTTGCAACTGAACGATGATACCAGCGGCTCATTCGGGGCTTAAGTAAATGCTTTCAGACAAAACAGCTTAATTGGACAAGTAAAACCGTCTGCGATGGTTGATTATTTTAGGACCATCAGCTAATATTGTTCAAAGTATTGCTATATTTCACCAAACTTGTCTCCTTTCTTGTAATAATGAAGTATCACACAATTCTCCAGGTTATTTAACTACTGCGTGTTTAAGATTACATCTCTTACTAGTATTTGACACAGTACGCTGGCGTGCCAGTATAATGGACGATGAAAACGTCTACCTTTACACTGGTTCCACGGACTGGGTAGGCCGCGGCTTCGCATGTACAAACAAGACGCCTCAAAACAATGGTACAATTAATGAAACAGCCATTTATTGGCAAAGCTTATCACACTGTTATTTAAGTATCGGAATCATTGTTATATACTGTTCTAAACACATAATGATTGATTGATTAGTGTTTTACGCCACATTCAGCGGTATTTCAGCTACGTCAAATTATTTTATTTTAATATACATATTTAAAGGCAACTCCAATCAGTACAACCCTTGGCCGTTAACATCAAAAGAGAAACAAAATGAACTGAATAGGAGTTACATAAGTGTTAAATTTTTTTAAATATGTCAAATATATTAAATAGTTCAAATTTGGATCTAAAAATCGTAAATATTGTTTAAAATTTTGTCAATTATAAAATTTACAATTATTCATAAAAATTACATTTTATGATACACACCGATCCGTTTAAGAAACTTGATGACAACATCTCTAGCAATGTTGTCAAACAAGTCCTGCATAATGGTGACTGCCACTGTTAGGCAACAGGGGCCGGTTGCTTGAAGCGCTATTAAATTTAACACTGGTATTACTTTAAACCACTATTAAATCGTTAATATCGTATTAACTAACACCGGG
>JAQQZZ010000001.1:117356-135239 GCA_030265115.1 Mopalia vespertina
TTTTTGAGCCTTTACAAAAATTTTGAAAAGAGAGAAAATCAAAATGGCGCCTAAATGACGTCATCTTTAGAATCATCCCATTTCCATTTTCGAGTCAATTTTGTTTCTGATTAGATCATGTTAGCATTTAACTTATACCTTATTTATTTTTTCAGATAATTAGGGAGAAGAATAATAATCCGAACGATTTCAATATGTCTTTCAAGAAAATCTTGAAAGCCATAATAAAACCTTATAAATTAAGTTTATCTATGACTTCACTCTACTGTCTCAAAGTCATAACTGAAACTCCAGTATTGCTTCTTATAGTAGACATAAAATGCTGAGATAAACTTACAACAATTGTTGTCCCGGGAGGATCCTGAGTGTTGGAGACATCAGTTACGGGAGTCTAGAACAAACAGAAGCAGACAGTTTTCTAATTTTGGATTTGTTTGTTTATTGATCAATTGATGGTGTTATACGCCGTGCTTAAGGGTATTTCACTTTTACGACGGCAGGGTATTCCAACAAATATTGACACTAGTACAACACGATGTGAATCATATCGATAATGTTGGAAAGTTAATTTTCCTCCAGTGCTAAGTAAAGACAGCATCTCTACTCTTCAAACAGCCAGAGGGCCGTTTGTTTAATGTGGTTTTACACTGTACTTTTACTGTGTTTCACTTACCAGCACAATGGGTTAAGGAATCAGTCTAACGGGTGAATGAACACACCCTCAGTTCCTGATATTAAACAAAGACAAGACAGGACAATTGCATGGCACAGAACCAAAGACACCACAACAGATTGGCTTTGTGTTTCCCCTTCACTCTGAGAGCACCAGGGCAACATCATACTCCTTTCAACTGACCAAAAAGTTATGCAGAACAGATCAAGTGTTCAGGTATAATTTGAGTTCAGCAAAATTTCCCAGAACTAAAGTGGCAAGTGATTATTCAGCGTAGATTTTAACCAAGCAACCAAAATTTCTTATCTACATGTACATGTAGCCTACTAAAATAATATAATAAATAAAAGGAATATAACAAGTGAGTACCATAAAAAAATTTAGATTATGTTTGATAATCTAATGCAAGTTAAATTTATTTAGTTGCCACCTGAAAAAAATGCTGCATATTACAACACATGTTGTACCAGAACTCTCCTCTACAAGGACTAACTGACATTACCATTCTCACCTCCTTGTAGAGGAGAGGTCAAACTTGGATGCTCCCATAAAATGTCACGACATGTGTTGTAATATGCAGCATTTTTGTCAGGTGGCAACTAAAAAAATTTACCTTGTATGAAATTATCAAACATAACCTAAATTCTTTTTATGGCACTCACTTGTTAAATTCCTTTTCTCCCCTTTAAGTGATACAACTGTTGTATGTACAATGAATATTAAACGTTTTGACACTGAATCGACCCTGATCAAAGGGCACTAACATTTACCTGGGCTTCCAGCTGTCCTAGTGGAATGGCTTCAGTATCTAAATTGGCAGCCTGGGCGAACAATCCCTCAGCCACATTTGAGGTCAGGTAAGCTGTTGTTCCATCTTCTAATTGTATAGCTTGAAAACCTTCTGGTTTAAAATAAAAATAAAATTCAAAATTACATACAGGTATTCACTTTTATCACCTACCCACTGGCCTCCATTCATACTTGATAAAAACAATACAACCATCTAAGAGTCCAACAAGATGAACCTTCAATACCAGTGGCATCAAACAAAGACATTGATTTGTTTGATTGGGGTTTTACGTCGTACTCAAGGGTATTTCACTTATATGACGATGTGCTAGCCCAATAGGTGAAGGAAACCATCCTTGACACAACTGGCAACAAACAAAGACAAGACGGGACAAAAACAGGTCAATAACAGGACGCAATACAGACACCACAAACAGATCAGCTTTATGTTGCCCTGGTGATCTCAGAGCTAAAGGGGAACAGGAAGCTGATCTGTTTGTGGTGTCTGTATTGCGTCCTGTTATTGACCTGTTTTTGTCCCGTTTTCTCCCTCCAACCACCCGTTCAAACAAAGACAAGACAGGACAATCCCAAGACGCAATATATAGACATTTAAAAATAAAAAGATCTGATTGTTTGTTTGATCGTGGTTAAACGTCATACTCAAGGGTACTTCACTTATTTGATGACGGATTGTCCACTGTTCATTGCCCAATTATGGTGGAAAACCGAGAGGAAACTTCGTAACAACCACCCCTGCAATTGCCGGAGCCACATTGTGTGCCTCACTCATATACCTGATGGTCAACAGACAGACTCGATCCTGTGAATGGTACATCAATTGATTGATTGGTATTTTACGCCGTGCTTAAGGTATTTCACTCATATGAAGGTGGTGTATTCCAACATTAATTGACACTAGCACAACCAAGATGTAAAACGTTTCCATAATGTTGTAAAGTTAATTTTCCTCCAGTGCTACGTAAAGACAGCATTGCCACTCTTCAAACAAACTGCCCTTAGCCAGAGGGCTGAACGGTACAAGTAGGATTAGTAAGCGCACACACTATCCACTGAACCATAGCCTCAGGCTAACTGAACCAAGGAGCGGCCACTATGATACAAAGTGAATAAATACAAATTGACGATACTAGCCTCCTTTGTGAGCATTGTGAATGAAAGCTGTTGTACCATCCTCTAACTGGACTGCCTGTCCATCTATAAACTTTGTTTCAGGAGTGTCAGCTTGGATACATTCTGCTGGTAAAATAAGAACATTCATACATTCGTTAGAGTCAAACAGATGTCCATTAAACATGAATAGTTAATTCAACTAAAAGAACTATCTTTATGTTGAAAAATACCTAAAGATCATGCCAATTCATTTTAGCCTCATATCTCAATCAGAAGTGAGCACAACTTAAACATTAAATACGAGTCAAATAAGATATTGTTGAAACAATTGTAAATATATCACAACGGCAACATTTTGGTACCTAGCTAAAACAAACACAAAGTTTATTGAAAAACACATTGAATGGTTCTGGACACCATAACCTGAAACCAACAGTCAGATTGCAGTAAAATGCAAATAATGACTGTATAATTGATTGGTGTTTAAAGCTGTACTTTAGGTTATTTCACTCATATGAGGGCATGCCAGCCCAATGGGTGAAGGAAACCACCCTTGACACCACTGGCAACAAGACAGGAGAACCACAGGGCATACATGTAATACAGGGATATCACAAACAGATCGGCTTCATGTTGCCCCTTAGCTCTGTGGGCTCCAGGGCAACAGCAATCTCCCTCCCAACCCCCTTGTAAGGCAAATAAGATATGGACACGGAAATCAAAAAAATAGTTAATGGCACCCCTTTCATCTCAAATCAGACCACACTTACTAACGTGACAACATATTGAAAAGTACTTCAGATACGATTAGTTAACAAAGTATTATGCATGGACCAATCCAGGTGTGCTGAGAGCCAAGGACTTATAGGGAGTTTAAATATTTCCTTTTTCAACTACAAATTCAAAAGATTACGTTATTTTTCAAAATTCAATTTTAACCTTAACTTTTATTTAAAATAGGAAGGGTTTTAATAATATTTTTATTCAATATACATTTATGAAAACATGATATTTTAAGCTAATGGCGTTCAAGTAAACGGTTTCAATCAATCCCTGGGTTTGGAATATCATCACAAACAGAGAGCAATGTCACAATATTACATTGTATAATGTAGCAGGCCTTCAGATTTGAGGTGTGCTGCCTTCTGCTTTAACACAGATCACTCGCCTGAAATCAGAAGGCCTGTTGTAGTGTGCAAAGCAAGTGTAAACTTTCTTCAATAACGTTGACTTTTTGGCAGATAAGTTCATAGATGTATTCTGAGTTTTGCCTTAATGAGATTTTTTTTTACAACATAACAGATTAAATTTTCTATTCTTTCTACCTGTGTCATCTTTGCTGGGACTTGACCCTTGAACAATTGCTGTGCTGCCATCTTCCAGAGTTACTGCTTGACCTTCCAAAAACTTAGTAGCTCCTGTAATAAGAACAATAAAATGTTTTACCGCGATAGCAAGTAGTCAATGGAGAAGACTACAAGACAAAAACGTAAAGTATACATGCTGTCAATGGTAAAATAACTTATAAGTAGGATTATACATTGTGTGAAATAATATTGGTCATTTTAGACCCAAATCTATGTTTGTTCAAATGTGAACCATGTTAAACCTCACTCATGACAAAAGTCGTAAAAACAAAACAGACAGAATTTAACTCGAGGCCCAGAAAATCCACATTCCTCTGGTCCGGGATAGCCAGGATTTTTTACTGAGATTGTCCCCACGCGCAAGTGAATGAAAGGAAAACATTATTGTATTTGTGGTTGGGATGGGCACCCCTGAAAAATCATGCGACCATGCGGGTGAAATCCTACGTCAGGTGAGAAATTTAAAGAAAAAAAACCCCCAAAAAACATTTTAATTTAAAAAATAAAAATTTTATTATAATTTTTTATAAAAGCCACTCCAATATCGATGTCAAACCATAAAAAGTTGAAATTATCCCATAAAAGTTAAACCTATAGTACATGCTGTTTAAGATTGTTTTCGAACCGTATTTGATGTATAAAATCTGATGGGAAATTTTTAAATTTTTTCCAGGGGTGGGGATGGGTAGGGGGCAATCAAGAGGAATAGGGACAACCTCAACTCAGTAGTCTGGTTGTCCCTCAGTGATATGTTGTGTTTGTTGTCTGTTTGGTCTGTTACGGTCATTTATGGTATAGAATAAAGCTTGTTGTGTTCAATTATAACAAACAATTATGTTTCAATTAATAGATCTATATCAAGCAAATTAAGATCATTCGGATCTTCTCGCTATGGGTGCTAGTGTTAAAAATCAAAGTTGTGACGTAACCATAACCCTACGTCATCAAGTTTCTGGCGGATAAAATATGTTATATTTTTCTCTTTCTTAACTCAATGTTTTTAGTTTTATTAAATATCAAAAAAAAAAAAGCTTTTGAAAATTTGTTAAAACATGTTTTATCAGATGAAAATAAGATTTTATTAATACTTAATCCGTCCAATATTGAATCTGTTTATTATCTATGAATCTCTACATGCCTCACATATTCATTGCTTACCCTTTTTATGTTGAATATAGGCTGTGGATCCATCAGCTAAAGTTACCGCCTGCATTGGACCCTGTTGATTCTGTGTTAAGATTGAAGTGTCTGGAAGGTCAAGGTTAGCGCTTACGCCCTCGTCCGATACACCCTGTAAACAAGATAAATAAAAGAAATTATAAATTTTTGATCCGGGTCAAAAGTTTGGGCACCCATCGCTTACTGTCCAAGCCGAAAATAGGCTTTGGATTTGAATTTTTGTGTCTGATGAAAGTGGTTATCATTGTGAAAGGATAAAATTAACATTTTATTCATATTTGCCGATTGCTTTCTTACATTTTGTGCAAGAACAGCTCAATATTATATGCATTGTTTTTTATGGAAATCAGGGGAGGGTTCAAGATGTACTTTTACTTTAGAAAAAAAAAGTTGAGTGGTGGTGGGTTTGGGCGCCCAAACTGGCGAAACCCAAACCCGTTTTAACAAGTTGAAAAAAGGTCTGCATCAGGCCATGTCTTGGGTACATGTGTTTCACTATGACCACAGATTTTCCAGTTATTTCCCTCACTGTGTAAGACTTCCTCATGTACCCCGATGTTCTTTGGATTATTAAGGAGGTTTCAGCCACCCTAAATTCTGCCAGCAATGTAGTCTAGCAACAGACACACACCAAATGTTAAGTGCTCGGAAACTTAATGCTCCTCCAGTTTTGTTTCTTTGAGTGGTGTTTAAAGTCATACTTACCATTTTATTCCTAACATTACGAACACCTCTATGCGAGAATGTTTGAAAAGTTAGAGGCAGAACAGAGTGATAGCCACTCTGATCATTTGTTGGGTGTGTGTATAGTTTTAGACTTCCCCTCAGCGTGTAGATAATAGACCCACTCAAGTGTCGCTCACAGCTTTACAGGTGTTAACTCAACATTTAAAAGGGTTTAATAATCACTTGTTGTTGATAAAACAGCAATGAAATGAATTATTAAAGCTTACATATATTCCTTGCACATGTATATTCTTGTTGAAGAGAAATAAAATTTTGCTTCCTTTCAACGTTTATATTCTGTATCATTAATGGTCTTCAAGCGATACACATCGATGTGCTCAAAACTTAGAACCCATTTGAAGCTTGGAATGTAGTGGATATCTGAGTAGAGGATTTCGTAATGTTAGTGATAAAACGGTATGAGTGTTTCATGGCATAACCGCTACAGAGATAACCAATTTCCCAACAAGTGAGGAGACTCCTTTATCAATCTAATTAAAATCAGATCTCAAAAACACTCCCCGAGTTTTGTTTGTCGCTAAATTGAGATCTAACGCAATCACCCCACCTACAATGTCCTTGTAGAGTGTACTTCATAAGGAGAGTGATTGCGTTAGATCTAAATATAGCGACAAACAAAACATGGGGAGCGTTTTTGCAATCTGATTTTAATTAGATTGCTCTTTCATATATCTGTGCAGGGCATTGAGTTTGTAGGAGGATCAGTAGTCCAACAAGTTTACCATGAATCTCCCTCTGACCACCCGCCTCTGCAAGATGAAATTATTACCTCTTGTGGTTGTAACAACATTCTTATCACTTCGTTCTGATTTCCATTTGATAAAGGCACCACTTCAGATTCTTCCTCATATAAAACAGTCGGCTTGTCATTGTCCACCTCTTCTAAACTTCCCATGGCTGATAGGTCATTATCTGGTCCGTCACCATGGTTACCTGGTAAAGGTAAGGAATCAGCCACAGCAGATGCCAAGGAAACTGTAACGTCTGAAGTTAGAACACTTTCTGGCACTTGAACATGTATCCCATGATCATCCATTTCTCAAATTAGTTTAACCTAGTAAATAAATAACATAAATGTTCATTAATATATAACCATTATTTTATAATGTTTTTGTTTTTTTTTATGAGTGTGTGTGTGTGGGGGGGGGGGGGAGGTGGGTAACGACATACTTAACATATATAAATGCTGTACACTGCCGACAAAAGTGTGAAACTCTCATATCTGTAGAATATCAATCACAGGAAACTGTCCTTTTCTACATTTGGAGACGATTCTTGGTTGCTACATCATAACATTTAGATTTTGACTCCCTCATATATCTGATGGTTGACAGACGGACTTGATCCTATGAATAGTACATCGAAGTAGGATAAGTAAACACATTCTATCCACTAAGCCATGGCCGCGGGCCCACTGTGCAGTTAAATTAATAATGGAAAGACTTAGTCATTTTTTTTTATGACAGTTTATCACCCATTTCATTATTTGCTTGATACGTGTTCTAAATTTAGCGAACATTAATATGAAATGGTTTTGATCGTTTATTTCAGCAATATTTATATACAAATCCTCTCACTATAGTCACTGACAAAAGGCACTTTTGTTCAGGATTGCCAGAATAGGATTTACTTTAAATACAGTATAGAATAATTGAAGTATATTTATGCTGTCCACTATGGAAGAGCATTATTTTCCAACAGAGCGTTTGTATAGAACACTTCACATTATGGTTGTGTTGATGCGAACTCTTTGAAATTACACCATCATATAAGTGAAATACCCTTAAGCTTTATTAAACAGCAATCAATCAACTTTCAAATATCCAATCAAAATCCTGTATTAAAGTTTCTAATCTTAATACAGGCTATGGTTTCTGATTTGTTTTCTTCTTCAGACAGCCAGTTAAATGGTCACGGCCTTAGATATAACTTAAACAATTGGGAGTCTGAAAGCCCCAATTGACAGGACCTCTTTTAATCTCATTTCCAGTGACCCATTCTGGTCATCCTTGGCCCACACCCTACCTCTTGTCAACAGCTATAAACAAACTGATTTGTACATATAAATAGCCAATGATCAGTGAGCGAAGCGATTCTGCAAAAATTACTGCTCTGTTAACAAAGTACACCAGGACAGAACCCATTTGTACAGAACTTCCCCAAATAGTAAGAGGTATGGGCAGATTTTATTTTTCGTGATTGACAACTCCATTAAGAATGTAGTTTATCTTCCTGTTAATATATTATATCCATAGGTACCTGGTTGCATAAGGCCTCGGTAAATTATCGTTGGTATTTCACTTGTTATACTGCCCTTCGAGTCTGATAAATCAAATTTTGATTTCGAATTTTGTTGCCTTGTTTGGTGTTTGGGCATGCGCATTAGAACGGTGGAAAGTGGCGAAGTATTTTAAAATGGAAAGCAGTTTAGCTGGATATTGACCAGCGAAATACTGACGACAAATTATCGGAAATGACTGTTACCAAGACCGTATGACACCAGGGATCTATGGACATGCTTTGAGGCTGGGGGATGCCTAGAAGTATTCATCTTAAAGACTGGATCGAATGTAGTGCAGCGCAGCTCCTAGGTTCCTTCAGAAAAAATTAGGCTTGCCGTTATGGCATTGATATCGTACATATAACATGTCCACAAGAAAATGGGGAAGGTAAAACGTCATTTAAGGCTTATCAAGAATGTAGTTTATCTTCCTGTTAATATAACTGGAGTAGCTATGTATTTGTTCTAGATTTATACAAAATGTGACGATCTTCTGGTCCTCTGGTAAAGGGAAGGTTTCAAACCTAGGGAAGGTTTCAAACCTAGGCATGTTTTGACGTGTACCTGTACAGTAGCACTGGAGGAAAATTGGTAACTGCTAACTGGTAGAACTTTAAATACCAATCAATCAAGTCCTAGAATAGGATATTTATTTCGATTGTATCGCCTAGAAAATATTAAGTTTATCTAGTATAAGTATTTTCAAATCCAAGCAGGATGCAAAAATCTCTTTTCCTGGAATATACATGTAGGCTACTATATGACATAAATAATGTATATGTACGTTGTTGAATGACCTACATTCAACCTATTACATCGTTTTATTTTTGTGGGGTAATTACAATGGCCTGATTTATTTGATCCTTTTTATTCTGAATGATTAAGCCATTTTTCGTTGGTAGCACGAAGGCATTTACAGAGACCGAAATGCATATCATCCGTGCGCATGGTGTCAATGTTGTTGTGTCACCAACAGTAAACCAGTTCTTCGGGCCAAGCCTTCCGTCTCCATATTGAATCAGAATATAGACATTAGAGGCTATTATAAACTTTTCAGGTTTTTGTTCGAGAAATATTACATCTTCTGTCAAACCCAAATCGTCTATATTCAGTCTTAAACGTATCATTTTGACGGAAAACGACAGCTAGTTTCTCGTAACACTCGTCAGCTTTTAAATTCCGCCAAAGTACAAGGAACACTGGGAAAACTTACCCAAAAATCCTCACTCTGCTAGACCGCCATGCACTGCTCTTAGTAATGGCACCCAAAAAATGGATATTTGTATACACAAATATAACCGTTCACAGTACTTGCATTATGCTAACTGAAATAGAAATATTTAAGCTTTGGAATAAATTTTCGTAATTTTTCTTTCAAAATAAAACAAACTAAACGTTTTAATAAGAATAAATACGAACCATTTGCCATTCTATGTAAAAACAATTATAGAAATCCAGAGTACGGGGCCTCTTTGTGAAAGCCCTCTGTCGACAGAATCCTTTAACGTTTGCCAAGAGCAGACAACCATGACTTATGGTCAGCGTTTTGAGACATTTCAGAGAAATTAACATTTTAATCATATGTAAAATTAAGTAATAAAATGCCTCTCTTGATTTATTTGATGTAGATTCAAGTAAACAGTGTGTACATATTTGATATTAATTTAACCAAACACATGCAAATTATATAGATGAATAAAATATCTTTTAAAATAAAAGTTAAGGTGACTAAAAAAGAAAAAAGAAATATTCAAATCGCAGTCGAAATTCTGTGTGGTTTATTCACATTGTATATTTGACTTGTTAATAAAATATAGCTTACAACCAGGTAAATGATTAAATCATAATCATTATAAAGTTATTATTTATTTTGATAGGCACAAAACGCAAGTTGAGACTCCCCAACATAGGGCGCGTAAGTCTCGTTTGAAAACTCGCGAGATTTGGGACAAAATTCACTTCCGGTGACAAGCCCGCTTTAGCAACGATACCAATTTTACTTAATTTCTGTCTTCACTTTTCTTTCTTTTCCAAACAATTAAATGGCTTTATCGATTTGTTTTTGGTCAAATTATGTCAGCGGGAAGACTAAACTCATGCGGAAGTCGGAAAATGCGGTAAACAGTGACCACATTCTTAAATTTATTTTCGACAAAGAGAACGGTCATATCAAAAGTGTTGTTCAGGCTTCAATGAGGGACCAGTCATATCGTGTGGAGGTAGGCTTTATATTATTTAATTATTCCATTGGTGATTGTAAATATAGGTTAGTCGCAAGTCTTTTAGATCAACTAGTGGCAATAAACAGAAATTAAGCACCTTTGGCTTTGATACTTACCATAATCATAATCAGATATACGGTTGTTGTTGTTGATTCTAGATTTTGGCTGGTAGTGTAGTGACGGGCCTAAGACCAGATTCTTCGTGTCACCTATAACTACTACGAAATGTCTTTATTTTGTGCTCCATAAAATTGTGGCGATATATATGAATAGGGGAGCAAACCCTATATATAATATCCCACTGGTAAGATGCACTTCTAGTTAATGTTTAATGTTGTAGTTTTCGTTAAATCTTACCTAGTATCTAACATATTCAATCACATTATGTGTGTTGTTGTAATACTTAGTAAAAGTCGAATCGGAGATGGTTTGTTAGACGCTTGTTTCTGTCACAAGTAATTATATTAATATCACAGAATAGCCAGATTGTTCTGGTGTTATGACATCTTTCCTGTGTTGCTTGTTGCCATTGTTATCGACGGTCAAAGGTGGTTTCAGTCATCTCAGTTCCGTCAAATACTGTACAGATCTGGATGTCACTACTGCATTATCTGTATTTGTCACAGTTTAGGCTGCATATGATGTAACATGTAAACTTTTACCTCTATCACTATGTCTCACTGGTTAGAATGTCACATTTGCAATAAAAAATATTTGAAAGTTTTTATTTAATAATTTACTAATTAAGATCTATATTATAAAGGTTCAAATCCTGTTGGAGGCAAACAAATTTTTCTCTTTTCATTTATTCAAACTATATTATAATTGTAGTACCGGTATTAGCTTTTGCGTGTTTGTGCATGTGTTTCCCAACATGTCTACAGATGTCATCAGGTGATTTGGGTTACACTTAAATCACTTGATCACTACCCTGTACTGATGAGGCACAAGAATGCCGAAACATGATTGGTGATTGATTTGGTGATCATGTTTTTTTTTTGGACAAAACTTAGAACATCATGTTTTCAGAGATGCATATTTTTAATTAATCGGTTTCAAATATCTGACACAATTGATTTCTTATAATTTGGACGAAAGAATTCATATTCTTTACTAATGATATATAATAATAATCCTTTAGGGTTGACATAGAAGATCTTATTTATTACTGTTACCTATTCTTGTATGCTTTCCACTCTATGACTGACTTTAATATTATTCATGGTGTGAAACAATCAATATATTAAATTGCATTTGCTTCATTGGTTCAAATGTCCTGATCATGGGTTTTCTCTCATATGAGTGACCCTCCATGATATATTTTACTTATATGTAGAAGAGTAATTCAAAAGCAAGACAGATATAACCATGTTTGCCTGTTTTATCATTTAATTTCTTGTGGTGGTAGGCGTTTCGGCAATATTTAAGATAATTCTATCCAAGATTGAAATTGTGGAGTGAGTGTTTTTTTTGTCTGCCTTTTTACTAGAATTTTTTAATTAATTCTTTATTGACAGTGATGAGTAAATAACATTTAAATATAGATACTCTTAACACTTTAGTTTAGTTTTCTAAATCAGTAAAAAAAAATCAACAAGATATAAGGGACGCTGACAGAAAAAAAACCCTACAAATAATGTATAGAAAAACGTTGTTTAAATTTATCAGAAAATGTCGGGATAGAATTCACTATACAATAATCAATATCCACTATTACAGTTAGGCATATGCATTACAGTCCATTTAAACCACAAGTTATCTCCCTTCCTCACATTTAGTGGCAATTTTAGCACTTATAAAACTTTGCAAATGATTTTTAAGTTAATTACATGTTGATATTAAAACACAGTGGGAATTAATTTAAACTACCATATTTTATCAAATTGTCTTCCAGTAATGTAAATAAAACAGGTATTGTGTAGACCTATGATTCCACATCTAGGCAAATCAATATAATTACAAATGTTATTTCAATGCCAATTTTACAGATTGATTTGGACAATTATTTTGGGATTGCCAGTTCCAGCTGTGAATGTCCTCTTGGAAACTATGTATGTCATCATGTTGCAGCAGTTCTTTTATTTGGGTATGTAACTGATAATTTAAGATACACATAAATGACAAAATCTTATTTAAACATTCACATCTAATGTTACAGCCCTCTGGCTAAGAGCAGTTTGTTTGAAATGTAGCAATACTCTCTTTACTTAGCACTGGAGAAAAATGCACTTTTAAATGCTGCACATCTCGGTTGTGGTAGTGTCACTAATTTTTGGAATACACTGCCGTCATGTAAGTGAAATACCCTTAAGCACAGCGTAAAACATCAATCATTATAATTTGACCATGCCATCTTTTTTTTTTTCCAGTGAATATTTAACTTTGTATATTATTTGTTTGACTGGACCATTACTCCATACATATTAAAGGATATTTCATTTGTTACATGTATCATGGTGTGGCAGTCTGCCAGCCCAATAATCGTTATTACTAAAGGATTCCACCCTCCACCCACTGGCAAGCAGATTTTTCCATCATAAAAAGCAGTACAGAGTAAGAAGTGGAAAATCGGTCGGCTTAAAGAAAAATACCTTTGAGTACAAAATGTAAAACCAATCAAACCAACAAAAATTATTCATTTGATAATTAAGACAGTTATTGTTTTTGTTTAAAAGATACAAAAGAGCCAGCAAGACTGACATCAAATGTAGCTGGTTAGCACATCCAAAAACTTCAATGAGGCCACCAACCAGTACAATGGATGAACTATATCCTGCCCGAAAGCCTCATTACAGGTATATTTTTCCTCCTAAATTTAATTGTTTATGAATTAGTATGTAACTTTACATTGACATATTTTTATCCATGGATGCTGCTCCAAATGAAGATTGTCGGGTGGTTGGTGGCAGTTTGTTGAGGCCCTGGTGCTTTCAGTTTATAAAATGAAGAAATGATCTGTCAATGCCATATTTAAGTATGTTCAATGGTAACCTTTGAAGGAATATATTGGTTATTGCAGCCAGGAGCATCACTTCAAACGGCAAGCCATTAATCAAGCAAAAGAGGATTGTAAACTAATACATCTTGTTATGCCATTATTGTGGTGTTACGTTAAATTGCAATAATTTGTGTCACACAGAGCTCTTAATAGAGATGTAACCGTGGATGATAGGCAATTTATGTATGAAGAGTTGGGCAAACTTGGCAGATTTACTGGTATACAACTGTTCATTGTTGCCAATGTTGGAATATTGACTTGCTTTGTTTACAGAATTTCTATTAGTTATCCTCTTTTCCACTGTTATTGTTCTAATAATTTTTAAAAAATCCATCGTTTTGTTTGCATTTTTTGTTGTTATATTGCTATTATATATCCTTGTGATGTGTAGTCACTCCACAGTCACACAAGTATCAACTTCTTTATTTTTTTAATAGTTACAGCTGTTGTAACATGTGGCTAATCAAGTTATGAAGTGTGAATCTTGACTTATGTACTTTTCTTAAAAAGAACTAATATTAATATTTGGGATACCATACTTTCTTGCAATAGCACAAATCAATGGAATGGAAATTAACATTGTATGGTATCTATGAATTATGAGCACTGTTATATCAGCACCTTTTTTCAGTTGACAGTCTTTTCCCAAAATAAATTGTCTTTTTTCTTGACCTATAAACTTTTGCAAGAGTTACACATTCACAATTTTTGTTCATAAGTATAAACCTATATTTAGAAAACCCAATCATAGTATTTTGCTTCTAAGTGCTACTATTACTAAAATAATATAACAGTACTTGTATTCTTTCAGCGTTACATTGGATTTTGTCACCAGAGCCTCAACCAGAACCAGCCTTGGTGCCCTGTATAGAGGACCTGCTGATGAGCCCAGCATTTTGTGAAGCCTCAAACCAGTTGACCTGGCTACGCAGACAACTAACCATATCGCCAGCCATCACTTTCTCTATTTCTAAAAAAACAGTCGGCCAGAGACACAACCCTTTGTGGAGTATCGTGCGCAAGCACAGAATCACTGCGTCTAACTTTGGAGCAGTTTTGGAGGCTATTGAGAAGAATAGGTTAGTAACAGGATCAAGTTGATATATTAATAGATTTACAATATTTTATTTTGCTTCAAGTCAGTGCAAATGTTCTTCATCTATTAATATTGGCTTCTCATACCTAGTCTCCCATCATTTATTTTAACATACTGTTCAAAACAAAACCGAGAACGAATTTATTCTGATATTATTACTATCATTGCATGAAACCTACTATTACAATACATGCTTCTGTTCAGTTATTTAAGCTTCATTGTAAAAAACACTTTTCATAAATGTTTCAGGTTTACAGTTTCACTCCAGAAGAGATTACTATCCTCATATAATTTGGAAAAAGTTAAAAGCATTGCCTGGGGAATTTCAAATGAAAAAATTGCCATGCAAGAATACTGCAAACTTGGTTGCACTGTTGAGGATACTGGTATGTTCCTTATATTTGGTAGATAACGTCAGCCGTAAGATAATCTCACAATTATTCTTCTAATACTTATTTCAACTAAGCAATGCATTTTTCAAGTTGAATGCTCAGCTATGCACATGATGGTTTTATGTTGATTGCTTGGTGCTTTATGTTGCATGTGTAGTTATTTGACGGGAATACCTTTATTTGTTAAGGAAACTTGGAGAGCTTGGAGGAAATCACTCATCCCTTTATGATAAAGTCACTGGCAACATTTAACAAATAATGTAATGGACTGCTGGCCATATGACAGTTTATGGACTGGTCAGTCACCCACAAAAAGTAATATGGACAAAGCTAAGTGACAGGCACATAAACTGCCATTTGGCCCAAAGTCCCCTGCGTTATTTGTTATATTATACCGAATTTCCAAAATTATTTGCAACTCTTTACTAATGAAAGAAGCAAATTCCTGCAGAGTACTACTAAGGGAAGTAACTCAAAAACGTTGCGTGCCAATATAATGCTGCAGGCCTATATTGCAAAAAAGTGACCACAGCAAACATATGTAAATAATAGGGAGAAACTTAAATGAGGTATAATATAACTAAATATTAATCATTTTGATGAAGATGATTTTAAAATCTGCTAATATGAACTTGATTTCATTTTAAAACTAAACTGGAACTTTTTTTTAGGCATATGGTTACACGAAACCGGAGTGTTAGGAGCTTCACCTGATGGCATGGTCACATCGCCACTAAGTATCACTTCTCTTAAACATATATATTATCAAACTGAGGCAGCTCGTCTTCTAGAACCAGAAGTTATAGAGGTTAAGTGTCCATATTCTTGTCGTGACATGACAGTGGAACAAGCAGTGTTGGCCATCAAAGGGTTCTTCTTGAGTAAGTACAATACTGTTTGTTTCCAGACCATACATCTAAGGATCCACAAGCAAGAAATAATTTTCAAAATCAATAAAATATCATTGTCGTAAATGTTATATAGTGAAAGTAACCACAAGTACATCATAAAACAGCAATCATTAGAAAATATTCAATCATTGTATTGCTTATTTCATTATATTCATATTTGAATTGTTATTTTGTTTTTGCATTATCTTCCAGTATGTGACAGTGATAAAAAGTTGAGACTGAACCCCAAGCACCAATACTACCACCAGATTCAAGGACAACTATATTTGACAGGGAAGAAGTGCTGTGACCTGGTGGTTTACACTACAAAAGGCTTATCAATCATACGTGTCGGTAAAGATGCCGAGTGGCAAACAAACATAAACAAACTCATTGAATTTTTTTTCAACAAATACATTGGATTTCTTTTATTGTAATATTTTTTCTCATACAGACTGGTATAAACCAAGTATACCATGACGCAATCTTGCTCCATTTAAACCTCGGTTATTTTAGCAATTTTGAAACAATGTCTAATTAGTTTCCTATCCTCAACAACAGCAAATTTGTAATGGAATCAAAGGTAAATCTTTCGTGAGCAATTTCCAGGGGAACGTCTCGGCCCGCTTCATATGACTGTAAAAACACCCCTGACAAGATGGGTATGTACACTCGACTACACTACATATATGACTGAATACAGTCGTGTGGTCCATATATGAACTGGCAAGCACAGCACCTATGACCTATATATAGGTCATTGCTTGACCCGAACACGCAGAAGACTGTTAGTAACTTAGTATACATATGGCTGTGCCCAGTGAGTTGCTACACATACGTTGTTTTAGTTCTTTTTTCATTTGTGGTCATATTTTGTCTGACATTGGCTTAACCAACCTTGGTAATTGTGTTAGCGCTTTCTGTATACATGCATATGTATTTTGCACAGTTCACAGATTGCACAGTTCAATGCAGCTTAGGGTAATAAGATTTCTATAAAAAAAAATAAAAAAAATTACAATTAACATGCATGTGAAGAATCCTATAAGTAATAACACCTTACAGGGCCAACACTGTATATATCTATACCAAAGTTGTATTATATCTCAGGACTGATGAATAGTGTGTAGTTAATCAAGATGGTTTGAACAAGAAATTTGTGTGAGACATATCTAAACAATCTAGAGAACTCCACCATGTCAATGGCATTGAATTTTCAACCAAGTTGGATCAAACAGAAGTTTATGTAAGATTGTTCACTCTATTATATCCAGTGGAAATTCTAACTACAATTTTTACAATCAAAATGAACCCCTAGAAATAATAATAAATAACTTTATTTAATGATGAAATATACAGTCAAAATAATATTGATCTTCCCTGTGGTCCTCCAGACGAAACATATTAAAGAACATAGAAATATATACAATTACTTACAATAATTAAAATTACAGTTATAATTTAAATTTGTAAAATTACCAAATTCTTTAAAGACATGACATTATGAGTCAACATATCACAAGTTATAAATTAATTAACAATGTAAATCACATATATCTGTTAAAAATAAATAAATCATTGATCTGATGATAAATTTTCAGTAATGATACTTAAATACTGAGTTTTAAATGAATTTAATGATGATCAATACATTTCTAATATGACTTGGGAGGGCATTCCAAGCCATACCTCCACAAATAATTATGCTATTTTTCATATACCGTGAAACGTCCAGCACTTCGGACAGAGAAATGGGCTTTACCACAGGGGGGTCTTCCAAACTGAAGAGCTTAAATTGAAACATTGTTGTTGTAAGTCAAATTTACACCCCATATTCCCCCTTGCTTAAAATGGGCTGTTTGGGGTAATCCCTGGTATGTTGTTTTAAATGAAGGAATGTGGATGTCAAAAAATCTTGTATGTACATTTTTGTTAAGTGTAAATAAATCCTTTAAATAAGCAGGGACCAAATTGTTTAAAGATTTGTAGATTATACAAAGAGTGTTATATTTTATTGTCTGTAACTGTTGTCCACTTCAATTCTTTCAAAAGAAACGAAGTTGATATTGGTAATTTTTTAGACAAAATGAGTCGAGCTCCTTGTTTTTGTAGTTT
>JAQQZZ010000001.1:167964-182689 GCA_030265115.1 Mopalia vespertina
CCCCCACCCCCCCCCCCCCCCCCCCCCCGAAAATAAAACCCACTTCTACTAATCCCTGTGTATCTAGATCGTTTAACATAAAATTTAGTACATGATGTAGATATATAGAACAGAATGTGTAGATTGTTAAACTGCAAGGTATAAGTTGTGAAGGACTGTTACTATGTTTATAATTGGATAGTAGCTGCATATGCACTTCCAATGTACATGTACCCTACAAATTGTGGGAAGGGAGTTTCCTGCATCCCGATGCTCTCAGAGATAAGGGGCAATATGTGATGTTATTGCATTGTGTCTTTGTGATTGTCCTTTCCTGTCATGGTTTGTTGTCAGTGCCTTTAACAGGCTTTGAGGCTGGTTGCCTTCACCCATTGGGCTGGGATGCCATCATATGAGTGAAATAACCTTAAATTTGGTATAAAACCCCAATCAAACAAACACTTCTTGGTTTTCACTAAACACTAAAGCACCCTTGGGTGATGGGTATGACGTTAAACACTAATCAAATAAATAAATTAATAAACGTTAGGCTGAATTCCATAAACCATTGCTCTAAAGTGCCTTTATGAGAGAGTGGTAACCTTTAGTACAAATTAAGAAAGACAGCCAAAGTAACTTACTTACTATTTACACACCTGGCTGTATGTCTTTTCAGCATCTTGTGTTTACTATTATTATTTTGTTGTTTCAGAGTTGTGAGTGATTGATTCCTGTAGACAGCCTTACCGAAAGGAAAAGGAAACTTGACCAGGACCAGCATAAGATAAGACCAGTTTCTTCAGTCATGGAAGTGTATGGATTGTTCGATACTGCGCCATGATGTGTCAAGCAATCAACATTTTAAGTTACCCAGAGATCAGTCAACACGGTTAAAAGTTCATGTGCACTTTGGTCAAAGTTCTGTTGGAATACTTATAGAGCAAACGAAAAGGCAGTATTAGTCATCCTGTGACAGTTTTTGACGGCAGCTGATTAAGGTGTGGTTGAGAAAGGAGTGTTTCAATTATATTTTCTCTGTTCATTTTATATCTTTCAAGTCTGTCGCCAAACGTCAAAATGGTACAAGGACTGATTTTACTCCCTGACGGAGAATCTCTGGATTGTTAATTAAACGAATGTACCCGTGGGAACAAAACTGTGGTTGTGTCTTTCTAACAAGGATTTGCCGTGATATGAAGTGAAAGAGTTTGAAAGTTTTACTCTTATTTAATGAACATCTACAAGTTATGTGTTACCAGTTGTTGTTGTTGTTGAAGATGGAGTTTCCTCGGGCTATATTTAATGACATACCCACTGTTACATTCTGGCTGCTCTCTTCTAAGTTAGGATGAATATGCGCACATGGTCCAGTGGCAACATGCTTACAATTAGTCAAGATTTACGGTTTTTTCTATCCTATTACTATATAATACATGTAAAGTCTTTCCCTTTAATATATTCTTTCATTTGTCTTTGTCCATCATCCCTGCCAACTTATTGTTACCTTTGGCCTTCACAGCTTGTAATGCAATTGTGTGGTGAGTAGATTTCCCTTGTATGGCACATCCATAAGTATGGTCATGTACATTTTGCCCCTGTCATAATGCTCTAAAACTTATTTTGTCAGGCTTTTTACCAATTGTTTTACTTGTTGTAATTTTAGACGGCTTGTTTGCTCTCAGTTATGCTGGGCCAGAAGTTTTATCTTGGATTAATCTCAATGATTGCATTTTCATGATGCATTTTGGTTAGGCTCAACTCGACACTTGTTAGACACAAAAGGAACAAAACAGCCTCCTGAATTTTTATAATGGTGGGAGGGAATAAAATTAGTACTGTACATGATATTGAACGAATTCTGTCAACTTGTTTGGGTTATGAGACATATTCTACATGTTAAAGTGCCACAGTCTCCTAAAATTTCATTGGTTGAAACTATATTCTCAGCTGATGGCTAACACAGAAGTACATGTAACCTCATTACCGTTTGATCTCTGAGTGGACACCTTGTGTTCAGTGTTTTCGCACCAAGTCCATCTTTATTATTGAAGCGTTTTATTCCAAACTACTCTCTATAACAACCTTTGGTGGACTAATCATCTTAAAATAGGTTATACGGGTAGCCCATGCTATCTGCATAGTACAGGGATTTAGGTGGGTAGACTCTAACTTACGTATGTGAATGTCGTATCCAACTTAAATTCATGCCTTGCCCTCTGATTGGTGCCTACAGCTTCAGAGAGGGCCAATGCAAGGCATTCCTAAATGACCTGATTTGAGGTGCCAAGTTTTGTAATGGAGAGTGGCTCAACTAGCGAAACTGCTCAAATTCTACTTGCAGTCTTGTATGACTGGAGCTTTGGAACAACAAGGTGTCTTCACTATCTGTTTACTCTGTAGGCATGTTGTTCACTCAACGAGCACACATCATGAGGTAAATTATTAGTCTACATGTATACATGTAGCTGTACTTTGCACCCCCATGAAAAGAGCAGTAAGTTCTAAGCCTGTTATACTGTCTTTACTTAATGCTGAAGGAACATTAACATTCTAACTGGACACAATGCATGGTTGTGTTAGTGGGACTTTCAGTTTGAATACATCCCTGTCATTTTAGTGTCAGAGGTACATGTACTGCATTAAACACCGGCTACACAGCATTAAACACCAATCCAGGGCAGCTTCTGTCAGTATTTTCCTATGATCCTATCCCAAAGTCATCAGACCATAGCTAGGGTTCCGCCTCTCCTCCTGTCTTGATTTTGACACAGATTTCATAAAAATATTGATTTACTGACTTAAATTTGGGAGTAGACTATTTTTGGCATGCATTTGTTTTCCGACCAAAAGTTACCAAAGAAATCCTCCTGCAATCGGTCATACTCAAATAAATTGTACTGAGGTACACATACATGTACTATATCTGTAGACTGTTTATTAAGTTACTTACATGTAGTCAAACCATGAAGCTATAAAGAGAAGGAGGCACAACTGACCCACATCAAAGTCCCCTATGATTGATTTCGACACTGTTGGAGTCGAGAGATTAGCATTGCAAGTGTGAAGGCTTAATCCGGTCTTTGGGAAAGTCCTAGGAAATGTCAGCCGTGACGAGATATTTTAGATTGTGCATTCTTAATTGACCACATAGAGCGACCTAACAATACATCATAAAAACTAAAAAATGTCATTTAATTTTTTGTTAATTGTCTAAGACTTATACATTTTTATCCTTACAGTTTATGTTTTAAACTTTATCTTGTCGATAATTACATGAAAGTAAAGTTGTCTTCTTGAGATATAACTCACCCCTGAATACTCAAGCTCATAGTCCATTGAAAATGACTCTAATCCAACATTAGAGTTAACTACTGATTTAGAATCTTGAGGTGCTCCTCTTGGATATAATACGTTCTGTTATTATGCTCCGATTAAAACTGTGATAATAACCTCAACTACCGTAGTCATTAACGAGTCGTGAATTGTGTATTTGAAATGATTATTGATTAACAATACACCGCTCTGCAAGGGATTAATAGCTATCGCCATGTGTGGAACATTATAGCTGATTATATACAGCCAGTTCATAAAAAGGCAAAAGTAGATAATACAAAAGGTTCAATTATGACTTAATGAAGAAAATTTTACAAAATTGACTACATACTGTAAAATGGTAAAGATCTCGCCTACACTACAAACTAAATTTCGATGACCCATGTTTGGCGGAAATATTCTCTTTTATGACTTAAAGATACAGAATTTTCTACTTTTGGCAAAATTTCCCATATATTTTAAATGGGTAGTTTTTCGAATATTGAGGGCTATTTTTGTTTCAAAACCATAATCGTTTACACATGGGCTTCTTGTCAGTGAGCCATAATGCCCTGTAGTGCCTCCTTCTCTTTATAGCTCCATGGTCAAACCTGGGATTACAATATACAGGGATATAAAGCTCGGCCTTATCCAGGCCCAATCCACATAAAATCAGGTACTCTGTATTGTTCTCATTCCTGCATTTCCGTAAAGCATTCGGAAAACTAGTGAGCTGGACAGTTGTCAATGCAGATGTGCATTACTATGGTCATAGATAGCTCATGAGAGTCTCACTCCTTCATGATGTTTTTTGGTTGTCCACAAAAACATATAAATATTTGACATATACTAAATGTGAATATTTATAAGAGCGAGCATTAACTTCTCCTCTATGGATATCCAATGTTAGTTAGGCGGAAAACAAATATAATTGAATCCATTCACGCTCCCAATGACTTGGTAAAAAATAAACCCAAAATATTAAAATATATACTATTTGCTTGATTTTCGCAGTTTTTGCAATCTAAAGAAACAATCAAACTATTCATTTATCTGAATTGTGAATGAAACTTGACAAGCATTAACATCTTTTTGACGGATTTACATGGTTGACAAGATGGTGGATGAAAAACTGCCTTAGCGGTTTGAGACACCAAAAGAGTCCCAATCGCCTGCTCTTCCTTCAATCGGTCGTCATTTTTTTATCAGCGAATACAAGGTTTTTCTAGTCCAACATTAGATTGGTTTTTGACCCAAATGCACTTTCTCCAAGTTGTAATAATACTGTCTACGGAATTAAAGATAGTCGTTTATATGTCTTTTTATTCCTGAAAGCAGCTGTAAAATGGAAATATTAAAGAGTGAAATACAGTAATTTTTCGTTCAAGGCCACTGCCTTCTTCGCTTGCAAACCGTTATATCATCTCGCCAGTGATTTTATCAACAATTAAAGGTTAAAGCTTGCTGTTACATATCCCTGTATATAGTAATCCCAGGTCAAACCAAGAGTTATTGGTGCAAATTGTGGAAACTTAGAATAAATTGAAGCAGATACAC
The DNA here is from genome assembly GCA_030265115.1 of Mopalia vespertina. Taxonomy (NCBI): domain Eukaryota; kingdom Metazoa; phylum Mollusca; class Polyplacophora; order Chitonida; family Mopaliidae; genus Mopalia; species Mopalia vespertina. The sequence continues at coordinate 172,813 of JAQQZZ010000001.1, forward strand.
ATGTTGCCTTTCAAATGTTATGTCATTCCACAAGGTAGGTGTTAATAGACCAAAGCTGTGCTGTACATGTATGTCATGTGCCAAACACTGTTATCATCCCTTTTGTTCCCAACATGTGTGTTATAAAAGCACTAAAAGTACTCCTGACTTCTCTATGTAGTCTAGGCTGTACAAAGGTGCTTTTACACCAGTTACATGTTACAAATTTAGATCTCTTTTACTGTACATGTAACTCCACTTACAGAACTGGCACTGCTAGCCTGATTCCCAAGTTCAAATCCTGGCAAGCAAAATCCCCCCCCAATACTTTTCCCATATACAGGACCCCAACTTAAAACCCTTCGATGGCTCTTCTACTACTGTATGTTTGTTTTCCCTTTTTTTTTGAATATTTGATGGTTATACTGTAGTGTAACTTACAGACCAATATACATGAGTTTAAATAAACTATCTATCTAGTATAAAACATAATTTGTAAATTTTTATGTACATTTAGTAACTTTTCAGATTTTGGTATAGAAGCACTCTACAACAGACGTAACTTAGTCAATATATATCATATAGGGATGTTTCTGATCTATTTTGTAGTTACTTTGGTTAAGTACAATATTAAAACGCTAAACAAAAATAATAGTAAAACTATTGAAAGAAATTCAAATTCGATCCTTTTAGTACAATACATGTAGTCTTATTATTCTGTTTACTGTTTCACCCACTATCTGGGAAGCTTGAAATTCATTGGGTGCATTTGTACCGTTTCTTTTCTCAGTTACTTTAAGAAGAAACTGGCATTTTCATCAGGTGATCTACATGTACATGCATAATGAAGTTACAAACAGCAAGACAATATTACAAAGAACACTCCCTGTAAAAGTCTAACAGCCCACAGCAATGGCTTAGTGGTTAGCATGTGCGCTTACTAATCCTACTTCAATGTACTGTTCATGGGATTGAGTAAATCCGTCGACCATCAGGTATATACATGTATGAGTGAGTCACACAATGTGGCTCCGGCAATTGCGGCGGTGTTTTTTACAATGGTTTTCCATTGTAATTACTACATGTAATTAGGCAAAGAACAGCATGAAGTGGATATAAGCAAAATACCCTTGAGTAAGACATTAAGCCCTAATCTATCAAACAAATCTAATTCTAACAAAGCCCTCCACATTTAATTATCACTTTCTTAAAATAATTAAAAAGTTATTCTTTAAAAAGCCTGGCAAAATCCGTACTCTATATTGGTCATGAACAAAGACCGACTCTTCTTTGCTCTAGAGGAACATTAATTTGTGTGGCTATTTAACTTGGAAATACATCATATACATACAAATAGAATGCCCTTCAGGATAGTGTTGTGTAGCTCAATCAATCAATCTGACATTTAAACCGCACTGGTGTAAATAAGTAGGTTTACAATGCAATGTTATTTCTGATCAGGGTGATCCCATTTTACATGTAAATAGTTCTTACCTTGTGATTTTCAGGGATTCTGTCTTGCAATGACACTATATGCAAAAATGCAGACAGTATACAATCTAAACACTTTCGTCGTTTTGAATCTCATTTTACATTTATAGTCTTTCAAAGTGTTTTCCTCACCAGTAAACTCAGAAGTAACTTGTATTTCCTCAATGGTATTATTATAATGAGATAGGAAGTTACATGTACACGTGTTTTAGCCTGTGTACATGTGGTTGGATTTTTTTCAGGGGTGTGGATTGTGTAAAAGTCTACATTCAAAACAGATTTAGATGCAATTGCTTCACGCCCCTGTATCTTTTTACCTAAGGTATTTTTGTTCTTATTTACATATACACATAGCTCGTTTTGAGTCATTCCACGAGAGATTATTTGAGTTTATATGCACATGTATGTATAAATCAATTCTAGAGTATATTGCACTAGATGAATTATCATTTTGTGCATTAAATATAGAATCTGTTTATACCAGTTTTGAGACACCAAATTAGGAGCACTAAACATCATCTCTCAAATTAAATATCAGAATTCCTTTAATAAGCAGTTGCTGAACTTTAGAAGTCCCACCTTTGCAACCTCTATAAAAAAAAATATCTACTGTCCTTCCTTTTCCGGGCTACTAGTATTGCAATGTGATTAAAGTAAGATCTTAATGATCTCCTTGTGATCTTGTCACTATGTAGATCTGAGATAAATGCATATGTATTGTCCAATGAAAAGCCATATAGCAGGAGGCAATGGTAAGCGCAGGTAGTTGCCTACATGTAAGCTACCTCACAAGTGCAGCCCAAGGGGATTCCCAGTTTATATGTGGGATTATCAATGGATTGGAAACGGCTATGTGATTGGTCAGCCAATCGATGCAGTGCACCGTATGATTTTGTCAGATCTCTATTCAGTGACCATGAAATATCTGGCATCTTATTTAGATCTTATTTTATTCCCATTCATCTTTTTTATTATTTTCTAAACTATGGTTGATATTTCCCTATTTAAAATCTCTTTGAATGCACGCCTCAAAATTAAGTGCTGTATATGGCCGTGGGCTAGTTGCTTGAAGTGCTGAACATAAATAATCTGTCACATAAATACATTCTGTCACGCTAGCTGGAAGGTTTATTTCTTAGCCACATCTAGCTATTTAATCCGATATTTACAAGTTATCCTCTTCTGACCAAGTGGTCTGTGCTGTAATATCACTTGCTTGTGATATCTGTTTTTGTTTTATTGAAACTGAATGTGTGAAAAGTTTTGTCTTATGTGCATATTATATACCGGTAAAGCAATTTTCTACTCCACTTCTACATGCATGTTTTTACCTGCTTCATGTGCTAAGTAGTGTTTAATTCTAACTATAGAATATATTTCTTTCTCTTAATTTCCGTTTTTATTTTTTTAGCTTTGCTCTGTCCAAGCACATGTTTTGGTTTTTTTTATTTTAAGTGGAATGTACATGTACCTATTTTTACCTATCTACACATTTATTATCTTAGTCTTAAAAAGCCCTTTTATCTTTTATACATGTAGGCTGTTCTTATACTGAACACCCATAATACTTTTAGATGTACTGATAAGGGTGAAGATTCTTTCTAAAGTGCATTGGTCATGAAATGTCAAAGTGGAAAGGTTAATTGTTGAGGCGGTGTTGGATTATAATGGTTATTACGAGTATTCCTCTAGGTGTGATTGCAGCTATGTAGGCAGCCCAATCTGATTTACTATGACATTTGTCTTCACATCCCTGGCCCACAGCCAATCTGGCTCACTTCCTATACCTACATGTATGCTGAACTGATGCCATCTTGTCTGAATGCTGCTGAGGCATGGTCAGCTGTAAAGTTCTCTGCCAAAATTAATTTAGGGTTACAATTTCCACGTTAGCCGAAGGTAGCTTATTTTGATCCTATCTACAGGTACAGACATGAACAGGTTAAGAGAGACAGAGAGCTAGTAGAGTTAGCCAGTCTGTAATTGGTCTGTTGCCTCTGGTTTATAACCGAGCTATAGTGCCTGCAGCAGAATTAATATGTATAGGCTTGGCAAATAGCAGAGCTTATCGACCAGTCAGATAATTCATGTTGTATGATGTTCGTGAACAATGTCGGCCGATCAATAGTGTGCATTAAACTGGTATAAATGTTGTGTGTGTATATAATGAGGCCTGTGTTCCTCTGGTAGGAACTGACTGTATGTCACTCTCTGCTTCTCCCTGGCTCATAGTAAAACCTTCTCACCACATCTTTATGCTCCATCTCACAATTTTCACTCAAGAGACCTAACACTAGTTTATACCATCTCAACTGATCATTCTAGACTATACTCTATATATGCCTCTATGAACTGGTTTTCTGTCCTGCTTCACTTTGTCCGTATATGAAAAACAACCTGTTAATCTTTGCAAGCTTGCCTGTTTTTCTCTGACTACCTTTTGTACGTAGAGATTTATAGCTGCTTGGTCTACTCCCATGGGAAAGGAACATACTACAATTTATCTGCCCGTTGAGAAGCCTATGGCAAACAAGGTAGTCTTCAATAATGGCTGAATGCAAAGCTTCTGTGAGTGGATACAAGATGGATTTAAAAGATGGATTTCCTAACCATAATCCATTAACAAATAATATATCCCAACGAATTCAATTTGTACTTAATTATTATGTCAGTAATACTAGAACTAAAATACTCAATAAGCAACCAGTTTTGTGGGCATCCAAGGCTTTGTTTTGTTTTGGGTTTGTTTTTTGTTTTTGTTTTTTAACTTTTCTGCAACCTGTTCACATCCATTATATATGTAAATATGGTAAACGTGAAATGTTTTTCAACGCATGTGATTATTGGGTTGCTATTTATTTTTAAAGTAACCCAGAAATTGACTTCTCACGAAGAGGTCACACGCCAAACAAGAACCGTGTCTTTCCATCAGAGCCCGTTCCAGAGGCTGGCTCGCAATGTCAAATACTGCAGTCCAGCCCTGTACATACTGCAGCTCTATTGTAGTGTTGTTGGTTAGTTGTTGTTTCCCAAGTTACACAGCCTGGGTTGGTCAATTTTATGTGTAGGTGTGTCAGCTCCTAGACGTTCAACACAATCAATATCTCCATTCATTTGCACCAATCCATAGCTTATAATATCAAGTAACAGCCATGCACGTACATGTATATGGACTGAACAATTGAGCATGTTATACTATACATGCAGTTACATACTACAGCTGTATCAAGCTGCAGCACTTTATAATTTTAATAGTATATCCATGTTATTTGTTGTTGGCAGATTTTATTGGTCAGATATTAATATTCTACTCAGAAATTTAATGTACAGTTATTTTGTTTTGTAAAAATTATTTTGTTTAAATTTTTGCTAGTTATAATAATGCTGTATACCTGTAGAAAATCCAGTTAAAAAAATACCTCTGTTGATTGTGTTAGCTTTCGATTTAGCCTTAAATACATGTAAATGTGCTGGTTGGAAGTGTGCCTAGGAAAAAAACAGGTACTAATAATTTCCAAGTAAAACATCACTTCAGTCTTTAGCTTTTACTAAAGGATATTTTTAATCATCTGTTTTTAGATGTTTATGTAAAGTTATTTGAGTCCAAATCAGGTTAATTGAATATGAACTAGGCAATAGCTTGTGGGCCTGCTTCAAGGAAAGCTTGGGCAACCCAATGTAGTTTTTCAAGAGAGGCAATCTGATTTTTTGTGTTTTACTACATGATCTATGATTTGTAAGCTCCTCGGCGCCTGTGTAGATGGTTGTATATTAATGCCAGCTCATCACGTGTGACTTTTGGTTGGAGTAGGCTTTCTATGCTAGACCCCTAGATGTTGCCTTTTAGCTAAATCGAAATAAAATGATATCTAAACTAGCTCCCTGGGATTTTTTTTGTCGCTATGTAGATGTTAGATAAATAATCAGTATGTGGCTTTCAATGCCAGGGCAGACACAAGGGAATACCAAATTAAACATTACAAAGGTTGGCAAGCAGTTCTGTGATTGCTCAATCAATCGAAACTGTTTGGTCCGATCTACATATACAGTTGTAGCGACAAAAAAAGTATCAAGGAGCTATTTGAGATTTGATTTTAATACTATAAGTTTTGCATCATGTGCTTGTTTCACCTTTATGTTATTTTTTGTTGTGGCGCAGTCAAGATGGGTTTGCCTCAAAGTGTGGGTTACAGTTTCTATAAGGAGCAATTTGACTTTTAGTATGTCCTCAAACAAGATTAAACAACTAATGCAGGGGTTTAGTGGTGCCCACTGAACTCATCAATGTCATCATGTGCATCAAACAAGCTTATTACTTTTTGATTCAATCCAACCTTCCTTGATATCCATGTTTATTTTCTCAAACATGGCCAGTCTCATTTTATTTTTAATTTTTATTTTGTTAAATAGTGTAGTGATAAGGAATGCTTTTGATAAGTTGAACTCAAGAATATGCCTATTAGTAGTAGAATATATTCTTTCTTCCGTGTTTTATACATGTAAATATTATTATATATAATTAAATTTATATTCAAGAGGCATGAATCTCAATCTTCAAAACTAGACTTGATGTCAAATTAGACAGTGGGTTTGAAGAGAACCATATTCTTGTAATTATGTTGCATTTTAAGTTGAAAATAAGCTATTTGCTGTTTTCTAAAGTGATATATATTTGTTTGTTTTTATTATTGTTTACAAAACCTTGCTCATATCTTATCTTATACTAATTTAGTTTAACATTTTACATTTTATTGTTTCCCTCGGCACGAAAAGTAGATGCTGAAATATCCGGATGTCTTTCGAATATTTGTGTAGTGGCTGAAAGTAACACTTGTAACCTACATGTAAGAGGCCAGAGGTTGTGTGACAATTTATTGCTGTTAGGCTACAAGAAAACCATTGTTACAAGATATACGTTAAAATCTTATATTGATTGCGAATGACCCCTGACCTTTTTTTTAAACAACATGACCTGTAATAATGACCTAGAGTATTTACCGTAATGGCATGAATCAGAATGTTATTGTGACAAATATATTGTTTCTTTTTTTGTTTTGTTTTTTGTTATCATTATATGTTTAATATCCAAACTTTTTGCTTTGTATGAGATTATATACCACCCAATTCCCATTCCATGTACCTAATGATATTTAGTTACAGCCATGGTAAGCTGTATTGTTGGCACCTCAATGTGTCATTTCTTCTGAGAATAAAGTTATTATATACACTACATGTGTAAGTATAATCCGGCTGAAGTGAAAACTTCAGCTGCATATATTAAGAGGCTTACTTGACAACTCAATACAAGCAAATAATAAAGCATATATTTATTCATCACAGTTGATCCGTGACAGATGTTGTTTTTGTGTATCAAGGTTCCAACCAAATTTGTTCCTTCAACTAACCAGAGCCCAGCTGTGAAGTAGCATTAATTTGCTCTTTGTCATTTCTGTATCCTGCATTATGCTTAACACTGAAAGCTCTTCCCAGTGATGTTGTCATGAAATATTAGACCATTTCTCAGATTGTATTGTTTATAATTTTAAAGAAAAACTTCAGGGATAATTTTACATAGTCTAATAGGGTATTTGCTTTGATTGGCTCTCTATTCATAAAGCACCTCTTAACTCTGTCAAACATATTCCAAGAGTAAATTCGTCTAATGTCATTCTCAGGTCTGATTGTCTGAAAGTATTTATAACCGTAAATTCAGCAAAATAATAGCTGATAAAAATATACAAATTGATTTCTTCTAAAGGATAGACAAACTGTTAGTTCTAAAAGGGAATATCTCCAGCATGGTTTTGGATAACTTCGAACAAACAGACCAATATATATGTTACTCTTTCATGGAGCCAGCTACTCATTTTACATTTGTGCTTCTGGTATTGATCGTGTACCCCAAATCTGCCACATTCAGGAATTGTAATGTATGAATATCTCTCTTTGCTATTCTATGGCATTTTGTGTATTTCTTGCGTGTAAAGTTTTTTGCTGTATTTTGGATTCTCATTACTCTCTTTTATCCACCTAAGAGTTAAACCAAGAATTGGCATATAGATTACACGAGTATACATATATATAATACCCTTTTACAATTGTCTCTGGTAGAGTTCTAGTTATTTAGCTCCAACAGCCAACGTGGACAATTCTATGGAGTTTTTAGGATGCCAGAAATGTAGTCCAGCGTCTTCTATAAACCTCTGTATATAGTATTACCTAAGTCTGTACGTACTATATGCAAACTAGCGTACGTGAACCATGAGAAAGAAGGGCCGTAGTGGAGGAGTTCGTTTTTGTTAATGAATTGTTACATATAAAGAGCAGAGCGAATTCTCTGTTCATAACTACTTATATTTACATCACTATGTTAAGGATTCGGATACTTTTACACCGGCACTTAAGTGTAGCCCCTGTAATGGAGACTTTACTACACTGTTCAATAAACATTTTATATATTTTTGATATTCTGCATCTGTGTTTATTAATATACGACCGCGCAATGGTTAAATAAGTTGCGCACTAAACTGCCGTTCATAATATTGAGTGTTTCAACCAGTCTTCCTACCCTAGAAAATATAGTACTCGGTGACGACGGAGGTAGCGGAATGATTCGTTTTAACGTGTTCTGTCTTGTCTTGTAGCCAGTGGCGTCGAGGGTGATCTCCTTCACTCGTTGGGCTACCGCCTTTCTATACATGAAATAGCCTTAATTGCGCCGTAAAACCCTTAAAGTTTTGTAGAATTACCGAAGGTGGCTAGAGGGAGCTTATTTAGTCTTGGTGCTCCCAGAGCTACGGACAACAGGAATCCGATAGACAGTGGCGTCTGGCACTGTAAATCTGCATACTTTGTCGTATTGCGCGCTGTCGTGAGTCCTGTGATTGTATCGAGTTAACTGTTGGAGTCATTTTTCTCATACCGTTGGACAGGTGAATGCATAAAGAGAGCCTCCTGATCGTCATGGTGCTTTCAGAGGTAACGAGCAATACAAGGCCCACATGTTGTGTAGTCTTTTGAATCTTGCCATTGTCTTACCTTGTTGCCAGTTACGTTTCCTTCACCCACTCGACTTATTAAAATTAAAATAGCATTAAATACACCATTAAATCCTTACCAAACAGTCTAAAACCAATGGGCTTTGTGCTCCTGTTAGGAGTAAATAACACTTGGTAATCAAACACACAGAGCAGGTGGTTGGAGGGAGCTCCCTGTTGCCCTGGGACTTTGAGCTAAAGAGGATCAGGAAGCAGATATGCTTGTGATGTCTTTGTATTTTCCTGTGAGTGTCCTGTATTTGTCTTGTGATGTTTTTGTTTGTTGCCAGTGGTGTTGGGGATGGTTCTCCTCACCCTTTGGGCTGACACGCCGTCATGTGAGTGAAATAACCTTAAGTACCGCGTTAAATCCCAATCAAACAAATCAAACATAGTTTGGACAACTGTCCAGGGAGTAAGGACATGTACGCCTCGTTCTGTATGTTGTAATTATCGGTGTGCTCAAGGGTATTTCACTTATATGACGGCGGTGTATTCCAACACTAATTGACACTAGCACAACCAAGATGTGAAGCGTTTCCATAATGTTGGAAAGTTAATTTTCCTCCAGTGCTATGTTAAGACAGTGTTACTACTCTTTAAACAAACTGCCCTTAGTCAGGAGGATAAATCAACTTAGAATATTACCTGTGAGTCGTCTACGTATTTCAGCCACCAGGAAGTAACACTGTCCGTACATCAACAGAAAGTCATTGGAAAATGTTCATATACGCATTTGCTACGATTGAATGTTCCTGTGAAATGAAAGCAGATATATTTTGCATAATGAAGAGAGACAACTGTGACAAAGGTAGCGACTACATACTATCATGCACAGTGCTCAGATATAGTTCCATATGCAGTACTCCAAGTCTCGTCATCCCCTGTATAAGTTTTTATTGGCATACAAACAGACGTAATAACATCAACACAAAGTACTAATGTTTCTGATAACACTGCTGTTAGTCATATGGCCTTCAATCATTGAAGTATATTTGAGGTAAAAAAAAAGGGTGATAATATCGAAAACTTTTAATTTCGTCGAACAGATACTTGGATAACGACGGTGTGTCGCTACATTTAGCTACGGTCAGGTCCAACATTATGTTTCAAACGGTTTTATTTAAATGGTGGTCATTTAAAATAAACAAGCATGTGTGGGTACTGCCAGGCCAAGGATAAATAACAACTAGTTGTATTGCACTGTATAGAGTTCAACCAACTAAAACATGAGGATGACTATATGTCTATACTGACACTAAATTAAAACTTAAACGATTAAGGTAAAGGGGAGAGGGGGGGGGGGGTTGTTGTGGGGTGGGGATTCCTGGTCTTCATGTAGCTTGTAATCGGAAAACGTAAAAAAAGAC
>JAQQZZ010000001.1:184731-202810 GCA_030265115.1 Mopalia vespertina
TTTTAACAATATTTTATACACCATATTTATGGTCATTACCTTCTCGAGATGTCTATAGGTTACCCATAACATAACTCAAGATTACGGCTTATTAAGAAACTTCTCTGGGAGTTATCTAGGACATAAGATGATTCATCGATTTTAATTAATCTACATCCCTGTGCCAGTGTGATTGCTTTTAGAAATATACATATGCCTGTATCGTTATTAGGTGTAAAGAAGCTCAGACATCTCAAAACTTATGGCTAGGATATAATTATTTAAAAACAATCTAAATGATTTGGCAATTCTAAGGCCGTCTCTGATTGATGCCATCATGGAATGAGCCAATTTATTTCCAAGATTTATAAAGATTTTATTCCTTTGGAAACGGTAAGAATAGTTAATGTTTCTCCCTTATGAAAAAGACTACAAAATATATCAATGATGGTGGAGAGTACTAGCAATTGAAAAAACAAAAACCGTATAATGCCCAAATTGTAGGTACAGTGCAATACGGTATTCAAAGAAAGTTAACCTGAGAAAACATCGTGAGATATCCTTGATTGACGTGACCGCATCGAATAAGGTCACGAAAGACAAATGGTTTCACTACAAGCTTTAAATAATGGACTAGCAGGAGATGCAGAGCCTTTTAGTGGCCTGCAATTGCACATCCATTGTACGCCTACGTGTATTTTCAGTCTCCAATAAACATGCAGAGAAGCGACACTTAAAAAGCTCTTCCTTCCAGAACTATTGCCAGTTTGTCGTTTCTGAATGCTTTATGTTGGCCTACTATATCATTTGACCTAATTATTTACCATACAAAGGAATGAAATTCATTGGAAGTTCAGAACATCTACATGAGATGTTTAAGCACATTTGATGCATAACCTTACAAATACAGGTAACCCATACTAAAATAATCACTAAAACCAAAACAAGTAGTCAACAACGGCCGTATTATGTCCTTAAAATTGAAGTGTCTCTATTCCGGAAGAAATAATATCTGGTAAGGGAAACTAATGAAAAGTTGACAGTTTCACCTGCAGTATAGGTTTTGTTTGATGAATAAATGATTAACGGAAGAAATTATAATGAGATTGCCTTTCTTCTGAACATTTCCATCATAAATATCATAATGGTTAGGTAAGAAACAAATTAAGGCGAAGTAAAGGTAGACCTGCGGTAGACGCCCTGTAAGTCAGTTTGGAAAACAGCATGCGGGCAATTAAGTCAAAATCACTTTAATGTATTACATTTATGATTACCTTTTTATATTTATTTTAAGGTAGCGTTAGCTACGTTTCTTAAGCCAAAAGGTTGGCAAAGTTGCATTTATTAGTCTCACTCTTTTTCAGGGCCGGATAAAGACCCAAAGAGGCCCTCAGCCTTTACAATGTTTCGGTGCCTCCGATGGCCTAATTCAAAATACAAACCATAAAATTAAATTTTGTTTTTTAAAATGAAACAAGACAAACAGAAAAATGGATAATAATGTTTAATTTGAATCGTTGTGGCGCCCCCTTCCCTTGATGTCCTAAGGACGTGCTTATTTTGCATAATGGTTAATCCAGCCCTGTTCGTTTTTACCCTGAAAACAACCACACAACAGAACAAATCGTACATTTACCATCAAGTTATTTATCACGTTTATGTTTGGATGGTATCGGATGAAAAATGGGTAAAACAGGCAACTCGACTTGTGGTTCCTCAACTACTTGCTTGAGTGAGCTTAAGGTTATTGTTTATACAATTGTGTAATTCACTAGACGCAATCAATAGATTATGCAAATTACTATACGAATTAGACATGCTAACTTTTATTACGCATGGCTATATATGAAGGGAACTCTTGAATTGGATATGTACTGTCAAATTTTATAATCGATATACATTGCATGCGCAAACTAACTTTTTCAATAGCTTTATTATGATACCCACCCCTCCCTCCTCCCTTCCACATAAAATATCACGACAATACACGTTTGCATAATCATTATTCTGGCAAATTGTGGTTTGCAACATAACAAACATAAATATGTCACACGCATAACAAACATGAATATGTCACACGCATAACAAACATGAATATGTCACACGCATAACAAACATAAATATGTCACACGCATAACAAACATAAATATGTCACACGCATAACAAACATAAATATGTCACACGCATAACAAATATAAATATGTCACACGCATAACAAATATAAATATGTCACACGCATAACAAATATAAATATGTCACAAGCATAGCAAACATAAATATGTCACACGCATAACAAATATAAATATGTCACAAGCATAGCACAATACCTAGTTATTTTATAACCAAATAAAATGTTCTACGTACACATGTTCAGAAATTCAACTATTACTTGATGGTAGTGGTTTAGTCAGTTTGATATACAGTAATAATACACATTGGTACATCTGTCTATATTCTGATGCATGTTCTCAATTATATGGCGTAAATAGAACCTATTTACAAGGCTCTCGTGAAAGTGTGATTTACACTACTTTGATTGAGATAGATCGTTCGCGAACACTGTTCACGAATCATTCAACTAGGCATTAGGGCTGGCGGCTTGAGTCAATAAGCCACAAAATACCATATGTTATAAAGAAATCGTCTTTAGGCGTCTAAGGTGTTTGCATTGGGAATATTTTGTGATGTTCAGCACGGAATCGACACAGACCAAAGACTGTGGTATGGATTATCAATGAATTGCAGACATTGGATCAAAGCATATAATGGCCTGTTTTTGGATTCAAAGCCTTGTCTTTTGAACATCCAGTAAATATTGTATTGACCATAGAAGTATTTTGTTCAATATTCAACCTATCCCTTAACATTTCTTTCGTTTGTTAAACTAATTAAAATGAGCTATTGCTAAACGTTACTCTGCTATACAGCTATGGCTTGTGGACTAACAGACCTAATGCGTTAGCGTCTGATCAATTACTTAACTTCAACACAGCGTATGGCTAAAGGCTTACACGAGTAAGCCATTTACCAGCAAAAGTAAAGACATTAAAATCCCGTGAGGTAAATTCAACAAAATGGCCTACCTTTGATAATCCTAATCCGTAATTATTACAATAAATGGACCCATCGCTTTACGGCAGATATGTTTGGAACCTGGTCGAAGCCAAAGTCGATGAAATACAAGATTGAGTCCAAAAGGGCTGGTCTGGAATTGTCATTTGATCAAGTTGCACAACAGCACTACACCATGGGCTTATGGTCTACCGTACTTTCACAGATTTGCTTCATTGAAGTCAAGACAAAAAATCCTATACGGTTATTCGAGAAACAAAAATTGACAGAATATCCGAGATCAAGCTGGTTGCTGTTTTACTGATCTCTCTAGCAAGGCCACAAGACAAATGGGTAAAATTTGAACATTCATCGATTTTTTTTGATACGATCAATTACTAGTGTGTTATGCGGAATCAGTGACGATATCTCCAGTGTAATTGCTGGCGATTTTCTCGGCATCACACGCGTCCCTCGTAACGCCGAATTAATGTCCTCTCCTAGACATGTCATATTATATATGTATAGGCTGCCATCAAGTCAGCCAGGTTTCTACGGTATCGGGGAAAATCGAAGTCAAAACGCATCGATGACCGAGCAGCGTTCAGCATATCAGTAGTTAGATTGATGGAGGGACTCGCCTCAGTTGGGAAACCTCTCCGATGAATGTTTGCCTTGTCCTTTATTAATGGCCAATACTGAAACCGACAGTCAATATTTGACAAGAATTTGTAGCTGTCAGCGTGAAACAAGCTCCGTCCAGCGACGAGTCTGCCAATATCAGAGCGTTGTTCGGTAACACAAAGTTTCTGCCATTTGAATAGTATTTCTGATTGTGATCACTTCACTTGAACATGGAGCGTTAATGCGACTTAAATGTAATATCCCGTACACATTATCGATTAACAGTAAAATCAATCTGTCTTCTCAAATATATCTCTAAATTGGAAAGCATACGTTTGACGAATTAGGGGTAGATTTTTTCATAAAGACTGTCATTAACCTAATGTTTTTAGATTATTTGTCAAATACTATTCTGGTTTAATTTAAACTACTTTATTCGAACTGCAATCACCCATTCCATACCGAGCGAAATAAATCATGATAACAAATCTGCATTTAATATTAAATAGTGCGTATAGTACAACCAATGGCAATACTAAGAGCTTCTCTAACATTAGTCATAACATACAAACACAGCTTGCATTATTTCAAATACTGATAATACTCTTTTGCATTAACATAGGAATGATCGAACCCACAAAACCATTTTTGATAATGAAAATGTCTAGACATTTTGTTTTAATGAGTTGTTCACAAACCATGCAAAGAAACACTGTTGTGCAGGGGTTTTCTTTTTTGTCTCTTTTGGCTCGGTTTGATCGAAATATTGAGCTGTTTAAGTTATTCTGATAATTTACTTTCTGAACAATGTTTTTGTACTAAGAAACAAAATGTATTACCTTCCATATAATGCTATAGTCAACATATGTGGACTAGTAAGTACACAACTGCGGTTATAACTTCAGAACAGATGTTAGCTTTACAGTATGTCCACCGTCTTACATCCAATATCAGAAGCTGCTTTTATTTTATTTATTTAGTATGAATGTTGGTGAAGAGTTGTGTATTCTCGCCTGTGATAGAATAACCACTTGCTCTGCATATATACCAAATGTGGATTCTACAGTATAAGTTTAGTTGCGCGTGCTAAACACATTGACACATGCTGTGTTTGTCGTGTAAACCAACATTTTTCAACAATACTGCCTTTAAAGACCGCCGCCATGTATGCCTTTGACTTCGCTTCTGATAATAGATGTGACCATTACAAAACGATGCCCGTTAAGCAATACTAATGCCTATATCAGTTATCTCTTTGTGGAAAACCGTTAACAAAGAAAGGTAAAATGACCGATCCGAAACAGTATCTGGAGACGTGCTTAAAGCCACACTTATTTATCCCATTGCGGTTGTCGCCCAGTTATTAAAGCATATCAGTTACGTATACCTCAGCACTGTTACATTTCTTTTCAAGACTAATAAGGAAAATCTGCTGGAAGGTGGTTGTACATGTTGCCTATTGACCATGGAAATACATTGTCACCGATGCGTCCTTGTATCTCTTTTGCAGTTAACACGAGCGACCACTGTATCCAGGGACGAACACATTGTGTTGTCAAGGCAATCAAGTTCAACGTAAGCTGCGTAACATTCATTTTGAAGGTATGTTTAAATTTAGATGATAGAATAATCAGTAATTAATATTCGTGCTTATGAAGGAGCTTTTTCAATTAAAAATTAAAGTTGTTGTATATATTTTGATAAAACAATAAATGTGAATAAATAGCATGTAAACTATAGTTAAAAATGTAAAGCCTTATAAAATATCGAAATATCGTATTGGTGCAGTATCGATGACAATGTAAATGAAATCATATCGCAATTAGCTCAACGGTATTGGTTTGTCGCTAATCGAATAGTAAACGTCGTCCATGATGTCAAGTACTGCCGTGTATTCCGAAGATCAATGTTTCAATTGTCCAATAAAAAGCCAGATAACATGAGACTGCGGTTTACATAGGTAGGCCCAGTTTGCAGAAGGCTGCTGAACACGTGATTTCTCAGACGCATTACCAAGTTTTGAAGAGAAACCATATGATTGGTCAATCATACAAAGCCGATTGTTATATCATTTTGTCAGATCTCTCTGACGATAAGATTTTGTTTTTTTGATTGGTGTTTAACGATGTTATTCGTGTTCATATGACTGTGTGCCAGCAAAATGGTGAAGGAAACCAACCTCGTCGCCACTGACAACATACATACAAACACAAGACATGGTACGGGAAACTTGCAGTGTATAGACACAATAAACAGATCAGATTCGTGCTGCCCCTCTAACTCTGCCAGCACCAAGGCAAAAGAGAGCTCCCACCTAAAAGTAATATATTGACAAGGCTAGACTAGATCTGGATTCAGTCAATTGATATGAGTTTATCTAAGAATCAGTATGTTATGAGTTTCTATGTGTTTAACCATGAACGGAGATTTTGACTTATTATATCTTGTCGGCGATGCATAACGTAGTCCAGCAAATCATCGGGAATATACCACCCACGTGCCGTTTAGCATTGACATTTTAAAAAAGATGTACAAAATCACATTGATGTTCTTGCCACATCTTTGGTGAAATACTACTGAATGTGGTTAATGACACCAGCCATTCAATGGTCAAATCATACTGGGAGTTTTTACCGGACGTTGTACTGTTTGACTGGCATGTGATGGCGTATGAAAATGGACATTGTCGTAAATGGTAGTTGCACTCAATGAATGGGGACGTATTGTAGGTAACGATTTTATTGTGCCACAAGGCCATTCACCACTATCTTTTAGCAGACATTAATCATTGAGAAAGAACATATGTCGGAATGGATATAGAGACAGTAGCTGTGCCCGAACCTTGCAGCAGTTTGAGAAATAGATCCCAAATCACGTCCAGGTCGAGTTTCTGATAAACGAGGAGCATTGCGACACAAAGTCACCACACTTTGTATTCATGACTCTCTCTCTCTCACTCTCTCTCTCAAAAGCGTATTCCGTAATAGAGGGATAACGAGGGATTGACGATCGATGAAGACTGTTGATCAGAGTAGCATTCGGTCACAGCGTACTCTATCTGTGATAATCACTGGTTTAATGCTGGCTGTCATTTTACATGATACATCAGAGATAGGGCTGTAAGTGAAGGATGACTGGTCACGATGGGTTTGTCTGACACACACCGATTACCTTTCTCCGGGCCTCGCCCACTGATACCCCTTGAAGCAAAACAGACTTTGTCACAACATGTCAGGGTAACAGAATATTCATCACTAGGGAATGTTCTCTCCCGCAATGAATATCTTGCATAGTCTGGGAAGCTTGTCTGACAGTTTTCGAGGCTACCTCCTTTGAACCAAATGCAGTATTTAATGTGGCACGAGAGCGTTTCCTTGTGAATTTATTATTTCTCCGTGTAATATAGAAGCAATAACATTCACCTCTTCCAAACATCAATGTTACAAAAGGCAAAGGAAAATTATAATTTTCGTTAAAACTTTCAAATGCGTTTTCGTTTTCTCATATTTTTTTCGTGAAAAGAGGGATAGCATACAGGAAGAGGCATGTGCAACTGGTGAATTAGAGCCAGATAAACAGTTGTTTAAACCAGTGCAAAGGGTATTTTAGCATCGAGGGACAACTTTTTATTCGGATCTCTACGAGAAAGAAAGTGCGCTCCGAGTTCCCAGAGGTATGGGAAACCTTTAGCTGCCACACGGGACGTACGCAGACAACGCGTGATATGTCATACTTGCCATTCATAACTCCCTCAAAACGCAAAGTGGTGGATGTCGAAGAATTTAGGATCGACGAAATGTTCAATCTGGTAGTCTGTTCACAGAGGACACTGTATGACAATGACCACTTTATTGTTGCCTGTCATTAATGTTATTTAGAGAGACTGCTTTTAAGGGAGAATGTGATCAGCGAAGGATGGCTGTTGACGACGGGAGCACTTGTCATACGCCGCTTCTCATTACCACTATAGGCTCCTCCGCTGGTACCTTGACGTACAACAAACTAAACCTGTCACGCCATGTCCCCATAACAACATAATATACATGGCCACTGCCCACTGCGACGATCTGGATAGACTTTGGGTGTATAACGTAAAATTCTAGATTGACAAAGCATATTTACAAGAAAAGCGTGTTTTGCGAGTCTTGAATTTGATTAAATTCGCATAATTCGCCATTCCTTAATATTACCTAATATATATATATGTAGAGCATATATAATATGAACTCAGTAAGTCTAATTATTTTTTTAACAGATTATTTATCATTGCAAATTAATAATTTTCCAACCACTACCCGGGTGGCATGTCTAGTAGCATTCAACGGGTTGAGAGACAGATCCCAAATCATGTCCAGACCGACTTTAGAGTAAAGCGATACGAAGTCATCATACTTTGTATTCATGATTCGCTCAAAATGCGTAGTGGGGGATATTAAGGGATTGAAAATCGATGGCGAATGTCGACCCAAATGACATGCAGTCATAGTACCTCCTCCTTCAGCTTTTTACAAGCTAAATGCTGGCTGCCGTCTCTTCGTGGGTGTGTGGAAAGTGAAGCATGACTTCTGAGGATGAGGGTTTTTTTCTGGCAAATTTGAAGTATCAACTTTCTGTGAATTCACTCGCTTATGCCAATTCAGCCATATGTAACACTCACTGTCGTAACATTTCTTTCCAAACAGGGTGTATATACTTTGCAAACAGGGAGTATATACTTTGCAAACAGGGAGTATATATTTTGCAAACAGGGAGTGTATACTTTGCAAACAGGGTGTATATACTTTGTAAACAGGGAGTATATACTTTGCAAACAGGGAGTATATACTTTGCAAACAGGGAGTCTGTGTTAAGTATGAAAGACCTGTCTCAAATCTTTCGCCCGTGTACCGACTAGGCAATAGCGTATATTTTCAACACTAAAATGCCATTTTACGCCATACTTGTTGTACAGCTAAATTGTACGTGTGCATGGTAACTACCCAATTCTTACTCTTTTTTTACGGAACTCTATGGGGCGATACATTGTGCGGTAAAATGGCCATGAAGAGGAAGGGTTAAAAACTCTTAAACTGCACAAGGCATTTAAATAAGCACGGCTAAATATTTAAATGTTCAAGCTGTGGAGTAAATGTAGATAACATAGACCTGGTACGCCGTGATGTGACTGAAGAAACACTAACTACGACGTTGAAGCCCAATCAAACAGTAACTAAACAGATTTTGTTATTTTACATGTAATTGATACATTCTAAAGCCCACAGTGGAATACAAAATTGTTCGGTACCAAATAAATTTTAAAATGAAGTGATAAACTGCTGGAGAATTTAAAATATCCGGCTCAAACAGTGAAGTGACATTGTGAAAATAACAAGATGGAGTGGCATGACTTGTTAAGGAAATGATCAAAACAAAGTATTCTGGACATTTAAGTTAGGAGATATTCCACGGAACCTACACAAGGAAGTGGTTCACTACCTTATTTTTTTTAATTTTAGATTGTCCTGAACAACGAAGGCGATTCCCAAGGCCGAATCAATGCTTTGTAAATAAGCGTGGAGGTTAATTATAATGAGTGTTTTTTATGAGCAAAAATGATTCCTCCGAATTGGTTAGAAGTATTATAAAGTCTGCTGGACAGAGGGTATTTGTCTGAGTGAGCTAATAGAGGCGGAAGTTAAGCTCAGAGCTAGGAGAGCTATAGAAAACCGATCCCAAATCTCACCTAGGTCGTGCTTCCAATAAAAATAGGGGCACAGAGACAAAAAAAATCTCCATACTTTGTATTCATGACTCTTTCCAAATGCGTCGTGGGAGATATTGTAGGATTCCTGATCGATGGAGAATGTTGACACGAATGTTGGTTTGCACACTGGTGATCTGTATAAGTTGTACACTGACTGTCATTTCTTGGGGATGTTTTAGGGAACGTGCGGATAACCGGTGACGTTAGGCCTGTCTGTCACACGATGATTATAATTACCCCTAGATTCACCATATGATAGCCTTAGATGGCCACAAACACTATTTGCCACAACGCATCTCGATAACAAGATGTCCCTGTCAGTGGAACTTTGCTGTCAGCCCAGTAAGTGCCTTATAACCGCGATGGGAATAACGAGTAATTTATTACTCTTTCAATCTTAATAACGCCGTTACCGTTATTTTAAAAAAAAAGCGGCGCGTTACTTTAATTGTATTAAGTATCCATTTGAGAATAGGCTAATATTCAAATTTATCATGATTAATTGAACATGCACATGTATTTTATGTTCCGTTAAAGAGGGGTGGAGGTGGGAGTCACATTTGACCATTTAAAAATTTACTTGAAAGTATCGCAATAGTTACTTCCATAGTTTGTGACTGAGTTACTAATTTAGTTACTTTTGGAAGAAGTTACTAGTAACTGACACTAATTACTGTTTAAAAGTAACTTGCCCAACACTGCTTATATTGATCGATTGATGTTTTACGCCGTGCTTAAAGGTATTTCACTTATATTACGGTGGTGTATTCCAACAATAATTGACACTAGCACAACCAAAATGTGGAGTGTTTCCATGATGTTGTAAAGATAATTTTCCTCCAGTGTTTAGTAAAGACAGCATTGCTACTATTTGAACAAACAGGTCTTAGCCAGAGGACCACTGCTTAAAACACTAACACCCTAACCTGAGAGTTTAACAGATTAACTCTTACCATAAACCCTGTGTTCTAGGGTTGTTTTAGTTTACTATATAAATACAAGCTTATATCATTTCATTATCTTCAATAATTTTTACCAGCTTAATTGATGCACTGTTTAGATTCAATAAAATTGTTATGAAATATGTTTGGAGGCAAACTTAAAATAAAGGACAAGCCATTTTTATAATTCATCGGGTTTTTTTTTTCAAAATTAATCCGAATTTTTTTTCTCTTTATAACAGCTATCTATCTTGCTTGATCATTTGGGAATTTTTTTTTAATATAGAGAATTTGATTTTGCACCATCGAAACTCGCTGA
Organism: Mopalia vespertina; assembly: GCA_030265115.1. Taxonomy (NCBI): domain Eukaryota; kingdom Metazoa; phylum Mollusca; class Polyplacophora; order Chitonida; family Mopaliidae; genus Mopalia; species Mopalia vespertina. Next base: position 195,389 of record JAQQZZ010000001.1, read on the forward strand.
CAGTCCCGTTTAAGAAGTGAAAATAAGTTTCGTTTTTATTGGATCGGCCATACATGGCAATCGAAGAAGTTAATCTAAACTTTAACACCGGTTAATGTTAGTTTCGATATGACATTTCATCAGACAAATATCCATGCACATTCTGTAAGTTTCTTTCAAATGTCAAATGTAATTTATACCAGACAGGTTGGGTGTGTACATGTCAAGAGTAATCCAATAAGTGTATAATGATCATGTCGAATACTGATGGCTTCAGTCAGATAAGATAAGATATGGACATTGCAGTCTTACATTTCACGCTGTGGTTATAATGTATTACGTAATGTGGTTTTAACACCAAGTACTGTGCCGGTTACGTCACACCGCAAATAAAGTTGAATAACAATGCGTCTAATGAATAGTCCACAAACTTGGAGAATGTCCCAATTCAAGTCATGCAGTTATCCTTACAAGTTTTATACCATATTTCATATTATTGGATGATAACAAATAAAAATCGGGACTAGACTTGTAACAGCATTTTCATACACTTGCCTGAAACTTTTATATCTGCTTATACATTTGTAAATGAGCTCGCGCGGTCTCTTACAGAAAAATCCTATAGGATCCCATGGGATTTTGTACATTCTACAAGATAATTATAAAATCGTATAGGAATTTGAAAATCCTACTGTATCCTATTGGATTCCATAGAAAAATCATACAGGATGTTGTCCAAAAGTGAAGTAGTTAATTTTATTTATGAACCCGGCAAGAATGTTAACATTTTATTTAACTTCTAGACTGAAGCTTTTAAGTGTTATAAATATGTATCAAAGCGTGATTTAAACAGTAAAAAAAAAAGAACAGCTCATTAGTTTAATTTGTTTGTCTTATATTAAATATGACTAAATGCCCCAAAAAAGGGCATGAAAAAATCTGAAAGTGAAAAAAACCGATGTAAAGTCTTCAGGATAAACGTCCAGTTTTCAGAATTGGCCCATGAGCTTTTAAAGGCACACATAGTCAATTGTATGGTGGTCTTTGTTCTAAACTTTGTGTTTCTATAATGTTAAATTCTGTACAACAGATATTCATCAATTCTTTCGTTATAATTGTTTGTCTTTTTTTCAAACTGCATAACGTATATGCTTGTTGATTTATTAATAAACTTTTGGTAACAGTTGTCAATTTTATGGATATATGGCGGCAATTTTATGAAATAGACTGGCCACCATGAATGGTATTTTTTAAGCCACACACTGGCGATGTAATGTTTAATGTTCCTCTGAGAAAGTTATGAGAATCGTACGTAAACCAATATAATGGCCTGTGAACGCTGTTTGTGCAGACCGCCATTGAATAGTGCCGAAACACACCTCAAGTTTCGGACACACTTTCACAGAAACGGGTGTGTTCGAGCGAGGCCCAGGGCGGACTTATATTCATGTAGAACATTGCTGATTCGGGCATCAACTATCGGAAGATCGCCTAACTGATGCACTTAGGGGAATGGTCATCAACTCGGATAAGCCATAGTCAAATATTTATGCCTACGGAACAGATTAAACGAACGCAATAAGATGGACGAAGGATATGCAAACTAATTTACTACTTAATTATTGTACGGTTGCTGCATAAGCCCCGATATATAACTGCTTGATCGAAGGACTTGGTCAGGGCTTGGTGAAGCACTGATGAGGTATATGTATTCAGTCCTCATTTTCTATAGCTCCAAGTTTTACCCTGACCCAGGCTTCTACGTCATATCACTATACACTCAATTGTCTTGGATTCCAACGAAACACAGGAAATCTTAAAACTCTTTAGGAGCGAATTTGTCCGTAAATAAGATGTTAATCAGCAATCAACAAAGGAGAAATATTTATCAACTTAATTGATTTGTTAAAACTTTAGCATTTATTCGAAAGTATTTGCCCACTGGAGTTCAGTCGCAGTGATTAGATCCCGTGGTATCATATCCAATAACAGAGCTACTCCCACATTTACGTTTAACAAAAAGCGAACACTAAATTCTCCTAAGACTATTTGACGTGGCGTAAACTTACTATGACCGGTGTATGAGTAATAACGTCATAAAATTAATACACATGTGTTCGCATTTGGTTTCAAACTGGGAGACTAGACACAGTATCGTTCTAAACTCTATCACAATGTGACCATATTCGCGTCTTTGGTTATCCTGGAATTGTACTACACTCTAAGAAATAAGGGTTCGTTGGGGGTTCGTTAGAACAGAGGATAAGGAACCATTACGACAAAAACGGTTCTTTGACATGAGAAGAAAGTGATTGGAACAGTAGCTGTGTAGAGTCTATAAAGAACCATAAAGGGTTCCACTAGAGCCATGACAGAAGAACCTTAAAGGGTTCCATTAGAGCCATATATTTCCAAGAGTGTACATGCCCAAAATAAAATATAAAAATGTACTAATCTTGTCTATTTCCTAAATAGGAAAATAAAATACATAATAAATATATATATATTTCCTAAATGACGCAAAATGATATCAATATTAGCATGATTCACTTGTATTCACGGATGTTTGGGAAAAGGCTGGAGGTTGTTTATATTTTTTTGGACATGTGTTGACATCTATAGATACACTTTTGTGTTGTTTCATAAAAGGTTATTATTGAACCATACGATAGGTATAAAGTGGCTGAATCAAGCATTTATTGTGTGACAATGGTTGACTTTGACCATTGGAGTTTAGGCAAATGCTGGAGAATAAACTTTAACTATTTTACATCTGGTCACATTGATTTCATTTTATGCCGGTCAAGACAAGGTCATTAACGACACACAATGTTATCCATGTGGCCAAACCCATTATTACTTGACAATGAGTATTGTCTGAGTTTGGGAGTAAATGTACACATTGGTTGAGAGCCCAACATTTTGGTTATCATATTCTCGTCACCAACATTGGATATCTCTCCGCCGTAATAGTTATTCCATATACATAGGCATACATTCAACGGGAATAAGTTGTGTTTTGCCTCACCAGGCCATAGCGTTTTTGGTAATTGGCTCGAATACACATAACGGTATTTGATTTAGATTTATCATTTGTTAGCTTAGTTCTATGTGGCTCATCAGCATGTGTTTGTTCGGCGTTATGACTTGATTCAGTCCGCACTTACCATTAGCCATATGTATGTGGTGACAAGCAAACCCCACGTGGAAACCGTCATCGATTCGATAGACTGAGTGTATCGAGTTACAGAATGGCGCGTGACTTTTGGCTTGAACACATGGCGCACCTTCATATCTTTGACCTAATTACAACAATAATCCACTTATTCTACAACTTGGCATTAGAGAAAACTTGGCATTTCATTGATTTGATCAAGCTAACGAGATGTGAAAAACAAAATCCAAACAAAAATAAAATCCATTAGGAACTTATAGTCCTGACGTTTTTATGTTCGAACTCCAGTACATCTGCTTGATAGATGACAACATACCATTACAACTACGATGACTTCGCTCATTGTGGTACTTATTGCGAAAAAAAGGGATAAACCGAACCATAAAAGCTGATGCAGGCCGATACCAAGGTGAAAGTGCGTGATGTAACGTGAAAACTGACTTCCTCGTTAATGGTTCTACTCAACTTTTAAAAAGTGTTACTTGCTTAATTGAAACGCCAGGCCCATGCAGAGCTCAACCCGCTAAGAGTAAACGTCAGTTCCTACCTCTTAGCTTAGGTATATGAGTTAGTCACACAATGTGGCTCTGGCAATCCCGGGGGTGATTTTTTACAAGGTTTCCTCTCGGTTTTCGATCGTATTAAGGCAAGGAACTATGTGTAGTGGACAATCCGTCCTTATATAATTGAACAATTATTGTGTACGACGTTAAACCACAATCAAACAAAGCCACAAAACATTTCTTAGCTCTAGGTTTATAGCCATAACCTTAATTCTACATGCAACTGGTAACAAGACATTAATCGAAATAAGAAATGTTGAAGGTCAACTTCCTTCATGAGTTGACCTACCAAACAATTAATTTAATATAAGTTTAAATAATCGGAATCAGCACTTAACGTAGCACACCTACATAAGTTATAAGTTATTGTGTCATCATATTCATTGCCTCGCTCTGAGACAGATTTTCGTGGGGGAATTTAGTTTAGTGAGAGCCACCGTTCTCACAAACGATGGAAACATTATTATAAGCAGCAGCGCTATCAATCGTCACTGGGGATGGATATAAAGAATGTTCTTACAAACCTGTGTTTGCATCAAAGTGGTCAAATGGCGTTAACACATTCATCGTGCGGGGGAACACTCAGATGTAACCAGTTAAAGACGGAAAAACAAAACAAAGGTCACAATATGCCCAACATAAAATTGACAATACTACAAAGCATCGATGTCACAAGGAAATTTAATATACAAGATGACAGATTGTTGTGATAAATATTAGACTGTCACGCCACGCATCGCTTAATACTAGATGCAATCGCGTATGTCTCTGTCAAAACTGGCTACATTAGCAAACATTTGACACCGAATCGATTGTAACTGTCGAAAAATATCGACCCTGACACAAAACAGATAGCTTTTATCAGAAAAATTTGCTATTTTTAATTCATCAATTTATCAAAAACTTTTCATGACTTCGCCATGGGTAAAGCGTCCAATGTCAACCAAACAATCAATCAAAATGGTCCATGTACAGATAAAATTATGACTGTTGATCACACATTCCAGATTGTATATCCAATTTTAAGCGCTTGTTGTAATTCTTTTTATGAAAACATCATCAGTATCATCACCACATACTTGAGTGAAAGAACGGCAGATAGATGGAGCAAATCGCAAGTACAGCTTGTAACGTGTTTAAAACGTACTTAGCTCTGAAGCTGATTTTAGCTTGGTATAGAAATCTTATAAAGGATTAAATAGCTTATCCCCCGCGCCCCCACGCATATTGCCTTAGTCGTTCCATCGAAGGTCATCTGTTATCAAAGAATGTCTAGCCTTCCAGCTTAACTCACCCAGCTGTTTTCCGTGAATTACCTGTAAAACCATGTTAGTACATGTATCTGGCCCATTCCACTTACCAGATCAAACACATATTGACTGACTGTGTAGACTGTGTGTGCCACTGTTAGGCCACAGTTCGATACAGTCACCTCTACGAAGGACAACATAAAAATTATTGAACGGATCGGTGTGTATCATGCAATTTGATGCAATTGATGAAAGGTTGTATATAATTGGAACAACTATTTTAGCTACAATATTTGCAATTTTAAGATCCAAAATAAATACTTTAATGCAATGTTTGGTGCCAAGGGTGTTACTGGTTGGAATTATCTTAGATATTTCAAAAACAATATATTAAAAAACTTAGAAGAATTGATAATAAAATTAAATTAAAAAACATGTACGGTGTGTTCTCGCCACAGCGTATCTGAAATACCGCTGAATGTTGCCTAAAACAATAATCAATCAATTAATCAATCAGACCTGAATTCTCTTGTCATTTCAGTTGTTTTGGGTTGAAACGGAAAGCCTTAGACCAACTCGATCATACCACAAGATGAAAATCAGCAGTTGTGTGGCCAACATACCAAATGCCAACAAATGGATATTAATGTACACATTAAAAGATTAAATGTAACTTACACCGGTTTAATGTTTTTCCTATAATTCATTTTAACCCGAGGAAGACGCTGCAAGAAGATGATACTCAGTCTTAATATTTCAAAAATTAAAGTGTCCTAGAAAAGGTCAGTGAAAGCCATTACTGAGATTCAGAAGGACATGGTTGGTAATATTCATATGACATGCAAGAAGATGGATTTAATATGGATGACTGTAGCTGTAGCTACCGGTAGTCCAAATATTAGTTTCAGTTCTTTCGGTTAATGCTCTTCCATAAGTTCTTAAAAGATAACAAAAGTTACGTCAGTAATTTTTGAACATGGAACAAGGAATCTTGTGCACACGTCTCGTCACTTCCATCCATTGGTCTGGCACTCGTTTTACAAATTAAATAACATTAGGTATAGTTATTATATGACATTTATAATGTGTATTCTTTCAAAAACTTAATCTAAGTTTTACATTACTTTTTTAGGCCTGTCGCATGCCGTAGTTTTAGTTTTCTTCAGTATACAAAACAGTGAATTTTTTTTTTGGCAGAGTAGTGTACCGTTAAAATAAATCTAATAATATTCCTTTATCCATTTCTGTCTGCTCAAGTATCGACCCACAAGCGTGAGATACACGGAATACCAACTGCTGTGTACATTGTATTTTTTCCAAGAAACTGTTCAATGAGTTTAAGACTCAAAATGAGGTAACCATTTGTCAACAAATAGACCGGCTTGCACGAAAGCATTTACTTTTCAGATATGCCAAGGAGCGTCACCATTAGTTGTTGCTGTTCGGTAAAGGTTTTAAATTAGGAATAGAGTTCCAAAATTAGCTATCAATGTCAGATACTTGGTAAGACATTTGTATTGATTGATTGGTGTTTTACGCCATGTTAAAGGGTATTTCACTTATATGACTCCGGTTTATTCCAACAATAATTGATACTAGCACAACCAAGATGTGAAGCGTTTAAATAATGTTGGAAAGTTAATATTCCTCCAGTGTTAAGTAAAGACAACATTGCTACTCTTCAAACAAACTGCCCTTAGTCAGAGGGCTAAGACATTTGGAAAAGAATGGCACTATTAGTTGAAACTGACTGGTGGGTTTAAAAGAAAAACCAGTGCCAGAATTGCGCCATCAGTTTGGACTACAGGTTGTTAGTTTTGATATACGTCTTTAATTCATTTTTTCAGCTATGGCTGCTCTATGACGGGCTTGACATTTGTAAGTACTATACGCTACTCTTGTTAGATAATGAGCTTGTTATTAGTGGCTGAATTCTATCGTCAGATGTGACTGTGAGATGATGGCCTTGAAATATGTGGCTAAATTGTATCAGTACTAAATTATTGTTGTGGCTGTAAAATGACGGTCTTAAAATTAGTGGGATTTTTTCTCATTTGGGTTGATAGTCTTGATGATAGTCTTCAAATGAATGACTTAATTCTATCGTCAGTTGTGAATGAGAGATGGTAGTTTTGAATTGAGTGCTTAAATTATATCCCAAGCTGTGCCTGTGATATGGTTAATTTAAATTGGTGGTTAAATTCTATCATCAGTTGTGACTGATGGTAATCTTGAAATTGGTGGTTAAATTCTATCATCAGTTGTGACTGATAGTAATCTTCAGATTGGTGGTTAAATTCTATCATCAGTTGTGACTGATGGCAATCTTTAAATTGGTGGTTAAATTCTATCATCAGTTGTGACTGATGGTAATCTTCAAATTGGTGGTTAAATTCTATCATCAGTTGTGACTGATGGTAATCTTCAAATTGGTGGTTAAATTCTATCATCAGTT
>JAQQZZ010000001.1:202910-215510 GCA_030265115.1 Mopalia vespertina
CCGAGCTATTGATGCAGCCATCGTGATAGAAGGACAGTTTTTCGGTGACCGTAGGAACAGAGGCAGTGTTCCCTTTGCTGTTTTCACAAATTTTTTTTCCGGTAAATAAATCCCAAAATATATACTCGTACTGACGGGTTCAAAGCAATACACGCAATGGAAAAGTGAATTGTGACTGTGCGATGATGTATTTGAAAGTAGTGACAGGCTTATATCTTCATTTGTCTGTAGTATGACGGTTTGAAGTGAGGAACTGGCTGTACCATTAGTTGTCGCTGCGAGACGATGGGTTTGAAATTAGTGTCAGAAATATACGATCAGTTGCCGCTGTGAGATGATAGGTTTAAAGTTAGGGACAGCATTGTGCCATCAGGACCACAGATCGATATCTAATGGTTAACGTATTGCCTCAATCGACCCAACATACAACACCTATTATCATATGACGCCTATTGCTTGAGCTTCAATTCCAAATAGCAGAGATCTTAACGATAAATTACAGAATAAATTCCCCTTGAATCTCCCTTAGTCAAGAAGCCATGCCTCCTTAGCCATTTCCGTCTGGTTTGAGCTTAACGCGGGATAGCCTTTGATCGATTCTCAAAGATCACTCAGTGATAGACATTGGGCATTAGCACAGAACGGACTGGAATTCTGCATATGTCGATGCACATCAATTTTGGAGTTTTATACGGGCAACTTCAAGTAACGACATTTATGTCTAAAAGGAATGAACTAGAATGATTGGACGATAACGGAAATTGTATAACTATTATTATTATTATTAATATTATTCATTTAGGCAACGACCATTCAGATTGGCATAGCAAGAAACACATAGATCCGACATAAACGCTGTAAGTCAGAGAATAGTGCCAATGCGACGGTGTTCTTTAAATTTCTTGTGCTTCCTATTTGTGTTTAACGTCGTACTTAAGGTTATTTCACATATGATTACAGGTTTCCCACTCTCATTCTGCTTTACTTTAATAAGGTGGAACACCGGGTGGAAACCTTCTGAACACGACCCTGTGATTGCCGAAGCTACCTCGTGTGACTCATATACCTGAATTCGACAGGATGGCTCAAACTTTTGACCACTTCGTCGAAGCATGATCACTATTAACTTAAAAGAAAATGAATATCAAAACAGTTACTAATTCAAAGTTAGCATTGGTCTCCTATTAAAGCGTCTCCATTCCTGCACACAAAGAATCGATTATTAGAAGTAACAGCTTTTAGCACAACCAAATTCCCAGGTAAGTTGCGCATTGAATTAAGAACAAAAATTCCCTAAAAGATATATATTTAGCCACGGGAGTCGAGAAAACTTAACACTAACTGAAGTGAAATCCTTGTTTACACACAGTACACACAGATATCAGAAATAAGACACAAAATCACGTACAATGAGGCTTTCCAACATACTTGGTAGCTCTATAATACACTCAAAGTTTTGACAATCTGCATTTCGTGTTGAATATTTATGATTGCGCATAATTATGCCTATTAAATGTCGTTGCTGAGAGAAAGAATACAGCTTTCGAAATAACAAATGAGATATGTGGACTGCCTTCGGATGTTTTTGAGACGGTGATTTACCAATGGGCTTAAGTGGTGATTAATTGGAACGCAGCCAAAATCCCAAGCTCTGAATTGTCCCAGACTTTTAAAAGAGGAGAAAATGGATTTGTTGTGTAAAGTTAAACGTATCCACGCATGGCATGACTAATGGGGAAAGCCGTCACTATGATCCTTGCCATTTACGCACATAATTGTTCTCAACCGGAAGACAGAAAGTCACGTGCTTCCGCTACTCCGCCATTGGACTTGGAGGCAGGCGTTGTTTCTGTGCTAACGGTACGGTATAATTACCAGCGACAGCCAGAGGCCGCCAAAAACACAACAAACCCTTTTATAGGAAACCCATTGAGTGATCGATTAAACAATCCAACAGCCAATTAATCAATCGAATGCTTAACTAGGGACATAATTAAAAGATTGCTTGCTAAAATAAATCTCTATGCGAATCACAAATAATAAAGTCGTCTTTTTAAAATGATCCCACAAGATTATCATCTTTTTATGTTGATTTTAACGGGGATCGTTTTAGATTCTCCATCGAGTTGACGTTAACTTGTCATAAAGTACGATATTTCTTTTAAACCGCCTTTCCCGTCATCCTTTAGCGATTTACACTTTTAAAGAAACCCTTTATATGTATAGGCCTACCTTAAGTTACTTGTCCGCACATTGAAGAATTGTTTTGTAAACTTGAACTACAATAGACTTCGTCCGTTCGTCCAAATAAGTGTTTTTATCATATGCCGGTCGCTTAAAGCTCCCCAAAGCAGAATTTCAATACATTTTCAATATTTTTCTCATAAACCTGAACCGATTCAACAACATCTTTATCAATATGAACGCGCGAAAAGCAGATACTCTCTATACTTATTTCTATTAATACAAATACATAGTAATATTAAATTTACTATCACTTTAAAAACAAAAAAATGACTATAACATTAATTTTAAATTTTGTGCTACATTTGGTCGTTTCTTCTTGCAAAATCCCTACCTATGAAGACTTCACAGGTTGAATTTGTTCAATTTTCCCGGTGATAAATAATGATTCTATCTCCATTGATAGCGCATGACGACCAAAAATAACTTGAAGTTATACAAAATCGTGTCTCACATTTATCCATTATAATCTATATTTAGCCAAGTGAATATGGTAGATTATGTGTTTAACGTAAGTGTTAACAAGTGCATGTTAGTCTAATGCGTCAATCAGTGCTTAACCACAATCATTGCTAAAAGGATTCACTTTGTTCAAATGACCCCTGCGATAAGAGTATGAACCTATCATGTTAAATGATTGTATTAAGTGCATGATATTTTGACATTTGACTTTTATATAAGGGTATATAGGTTTTGAACGATATTTAGAATTGGGGTAACATACTTATACTATTTCTGGATAACCACTTCTTGTTTTGTGATAGAACACAACGTTTCGATACATATGCCTGTATCGTCACAGACATATGTATCGAAACGTTGTGTTCTATCACAAAACAAGAAGTGGTTATCCAGAAATTGTATAATTACATGGGTATATGTCTGTACCGTATAATTGTAACGTCACACCTGTGATTCACCTGGATGACATAATTGCCAACCTATCCCAACCAGGCTAATGAATCCTACTTTAAACCATATTTTTATTTATGGTCCATTTATTTTGAGTTCTGCTCTCCATGCTATATCTTCTGTATTTGATCCATCAGTCCTTCTGTTTTGTGTATAATACGCTCATTATTAATATTATTTATCCGCTATAGTGTGTTATCCGATTTTACACATTCATCATTGAATTGTCAATAATGTGGTACGAATACAGAATCTCTCAAAACAAGTGTATGCAGTTTCGTAAAAGCGGTAGCTCTTTCATAACAATAACGCCTAACATTAAAACCTGATTTATTCGCATTATAACCTATGCCTTGTGGATTCCTTAATCAATAGAATGAGCTGCACTCTTGAACATCCTGTACTCTTGTTTCATATTTTCTACAGCAGACATCGCAGTTTTATTTTCCTTTCAAGTCTTTCTATTTTTGTATTTTCATTAAAGACAGCTGTTTGCTCGGAGCAGACATCCGCTGCTTCAGGTGGAATAAACCCGACTGAAAGCCTAGTTGATCAGCAGAAAGGATCTTCGAACGCTCGATCGATCAGAAATGAAGATTGAAAAGTTACCTTGGCCACGAAAATTGAGGATCTACGAAAGTCTGTGGAGGGGATCTACGTGGGTCGAGACACTCAGTGTTCTTAAGGGTCTGGTTAGTTATAAGCGAAATCGTACTGCGCCATCGTCAATCTGAGAAGATCTATAGCAAGGCCTAGACACCCTGAATGGAGAAATATCGAGGACCACGATAATCTGAAGAGAGGTTCTACAATGTCTAGCCAATCAGCAATAGTTCATCCTCCATGAGTATGTGCCATCACATTTGTCCCAGGAAGTCCTGCGATAGAGTTTGTCTATGTCAGCTTACAGGAAGAACCCGTCGCTTCAAATATCAAGATGTGTAAATTGGGTCAAAATAGTTAGCTTAGTTTGCTAGTTAATTTGAAATGAACTACATTGCGCTGCAGCTTTGAAACACCATTACCTATTTTATGTATATCATTACTGTTTTTGTTTAACCAACGCCTACACAATGTGCGAAAATCTGCCGAATATCGCTGTATGAAATGGTCCATTGTTACAACCAAGTCGTCTATACTCTTTATCCTTGAACGTAGAACAGTGATGGTTTTAGTCAAATGCACGCGGCCCTTCCGTGCCTCATTTTGTACTTTTCTATCTTGACGATGATTCCAAAGTACACCATTTTAATGAACATCACTCGATTGCAACAACATATATGTTGCTCATTGAACATGTTTCTATGGTGAATCTGTTAGAATGTTTTTTTATGACTTAAGTCTTCGACTTTTGCCTTTTTATTGAAGTAGACTATTTGCCCGGAGCTTACATTGGTACTTGCGTGGATCTACGATGGGTGAGCCAATCAGGCGCAAATATTCACCAATAACGTATTGGAATTTACCATGGTCCAACCAATCAGATGCGAGGATTGCCTGGTCGATAACATCCATCAGCATTCTAGCCAAAAACAATCCATTCACCATTTAAACAAGAACAGGCCTAACAAGCATTGGCTATACTTCTCAATACTGTTAATAAATCCTTGTGAAGAGACACTCATGGGTTTGTAATGGAACTTCACCGTGTCTAATGTGATACCATTGATTATCCTAATACAAGGACAATTGCTTGCTTTTCAGTACACACAACACATATTACGCACAGAACCAACGTCATTTAACCCTTTGTTTGTCTTGGTTTCCAATAAAGCAGCATTGTTTAGCATCACAGCTATAAGGTTATTGCTCTTTACAAGGTTGACATGACAATAGCTAAGGAGAGAGTAAATCTCTGTGTGATTCGAATTGATAGAGGGTGGTCGAATGGGCATCAAGTAGGCAAGGTACAGACAGCAATTTATAGCTTCACTGGTTCATTTCTTCTATTTATTGTGGCTGGTTCCTTCATTTATTCCTTCGATTGTTTCTTCCATCCGTACAATAGTTCGATAAATTGATCAGTCGATCGGTTCTCTGTTCGATTTACACTTTCTTTGTGTATTCTTTTGTTAATTTATTCGCTCGTGCGTTTATTGTTTACTTCAGTCTTTGTTTCGTTCATTCTAGAAACATGTTTAAGCCACTGTTTACCTGATCAATACGTTAATTCTGTATTCATTAATTCATCCATTCATTTCCCTATTCAGTCATCATTTCACGTCGTTTCGTTGGTTCATTCATTCATTATAGCATTTACTCCTCCGTCCGCACTATAACATATTTTTACTTTTACCAATTAAACCATCTGTTTTGTTAACAATCCGCTCCCTAATCCTTTTATTCGTCGGTTTATGTTATCCCACTATCGTCGGTTTATGTTATCCCACTATCGTCGGACTATCCAACCATTAAATTATAGTTGTGAAAGAAAGTTATTTGGCATATCGAGTTCACTAATTAACGCATAACATTAATTAATCTGCATTGAGTAATCTGAATGTGTTAATTAAACTGTTTCCTCCTTAATTTGGGGATAGTTAACGCACAACATCAATAACAATAGACAGCATCTGGTATGCGTGACCTGGAATGGGGTGTGGTGTGGTGTGGGAACATTTTGTACAAAGCCTCACATGAGACACAGCTCTAAATGCCATAACAAATACCTATGAAAACAAAATAAAACAAAATTTTTTTACAAGCTTATACATTAAATTGATCTTGTGTCATTGTGCTTCAAAATATCCAAGAGCGTAAATACCCATTAAAAATACCAAAAATTTTATGTTATACTATTATATCGGCTGACCTGACTGACATATAACTCAGTATTGACTACGTTAGACTTACGAGAGCAGGGAGGCTGTGTGTTACCCATATCAAACTGACAGATTGACTGACTGGCTGACTGACTGATAAATTACCAAGTGCTCAATTTTAGTTCAACGATATTGCAGCAGTGCACTCCGCCCATTAAATTGTAACTCAACAATAATGTGTAGTGGCGTACATAAATAAATCCTCTTACAACAAAATGAATGGTTTCCAGAGCTGACAACATTTATATACTTAAAGACATACTGCAATGTAATGGTGAGAGACCTTGTCCATTGTGCTCATTGTAACGATACAACTCATTTTGACAAACTGTTTTCTAATGTTAAATACGCATAGATGAGTTTTTTTAATTGTATGAGCTTTAATCTGGTACATTGACTGAAAATGCTGCTGTAGTTTTTTTTAAAGATACTTTTCTTGAGTTATATAAAAAAAACTAGATAAAAGATATACCTGTACATGTATATTAATATTCAGCATCCAATGGAAGTGTATAATAGATGTCTTATGATATTCAGTATTTCTAATAATGTAGCAGTTTTACATCTAACAGTTTGCAAAAAAATGTGATGTAAAAATGTTGGCAAAAATTTATTGTTAAACAATTTGAATATCAATTCAAACAAGGCGACGAGTACAACATTTGTAGGGCTTTGACCTGCAGAACATAATGCAAACTAACTTTGTTTTTTTTTAATTTATTTGAGTGTTTTATCTTTACTTTAATAATGTTACTGTATCCTTTCGGCTGGATAGTCTAGCCTTTGGAGAAGCGGCCATCTATAGTATTGATCACAAGTGTGTCTTACGTTTGTGTCGGTTTTTTGGGGGGAGGGGGTTAAGGGGGGGGGGGAGTTTTTTGTTGTTGTTGTTTTTTGTTTTGTTTTGGCCGGGCAGGGGGGTGTTTATTTAGTATTTATCAATAAAAGTTATAATTCGCTATTTCAGGACACAACAGCTGTCATCGGGAGTCTATTCCCATTGAACAGTATCTGAATTAAGTTAAAATAATTTGTATCTGATTATTATAAATGTCTTAACATTTAAACTTGTAAATAAAAAATAGTATAATAGTATTTTATGTTCCTTTATTAATGTCGCGTGAGAACTATCGTCCGAAATTGAATAAGGCCGAACGGCAGGAGTATCTACAAAGACTACTCTCCTTCCAAGGCAAATAGACATCCGCAATCCTTTTTACGTTAATGACAGTGTACGAGAAACCATATTCACAGGATAACCATTTAAGTCTTTATAAACAGTTAATTTAGACTTGTTACTCAATGTCCTCCGAAATCTCGTGCTTCGCGAGATCTCGCTATAAACGTAATAATGTAGCAATATCTCATAAGTGAATGATATCGTGAGTAAATTACCAGAACGCCATTTATATAGTACAAAGACCAAACATTTGCACCCATCCTCCTTGGGGAACGACAGACACGAAACACATGGCGCCAGCTTAGTGTTAAGTTTAAAAATAGATTAAGGTATCGCTTGCGTTTAGGGTTAGTTTCGGTTTTCGGGTTAAGGTGTATATATGCTAGGCTTAATATTAACCTTTAACTCAGGACTAAGAATTCCCCGTTCGGCAGACATGACTGAGTGACTTTTCTTGAGTGCTGCATGTACAAATTTGATGCATTCAGGATAGCAGGATTCCAAAAAAAAGGTTAAAAGAGATGTACCAACTGTACAACCTACATCTTTTATAAACAGCACCAATACTTCACCTGGTAATTTGCTAAACAGTATAAATATTATTCTTTTGTTTTGTTTATAACATCGTTCTGCAAAGTTGCTTACACCACATCATTGGTATCCATAGAAATACCTATATCAGTAATATGAAAGTTTTGGCCCAGCAGTGTCTTTAAATCGAGATTCCATAACATAAATCTAGTTTAATGGATTTAATAACTTTTTCCCTTTCCAACACACTATAAAATATATTTGGGCAACGTGCCAAATATAGTTCCGTTTCGACGTTTAATATATTTACATTTATAGTACCATCTAGACAACCATGTATAACATACAGTCTATTTTTTTCATGCACATTTTTGGTATCGTTTTTCTCAATCAAGAAAGTCTGTTACTCTTTTTATCTATATAGATATATTTTTTTATTCAAATATGACTTTTTCATTGGTGATTTAATGTAATAATATAATATTAGTGTAATTTTACTATAAATTGTAATTAGTTGTTACTATGACAATCGTTAGTTTCGTTAAAAAAATTTTTAATAGTATGTTACAGAATCACTGCAGTAAATTGAAATCTTAGTTTTGACTCCATAGTTTCCACTTCGAAAACAAGACCTCTGGACTTGAGCACACTAAATGTTAAGTTAAGCAAATAGTAAACCTGCAGGGAAATAAGTTTAAGAATAATACCCGAAATACTTGAAACAGTCTAGCTTGCTTTTATTATCGAAAGGTGCATATCTTGCCTCGCAAATAGATCGCAAATTCGAAAATGGGAAACAAATGTTTCCAAATCCACGGTTTTTATTTAATAGTCGTACGATCTGTTTTGCTAGCCATCAAAGGTATTGTTCTCAAAACTGACCAGCCATCATAGTTTCTTGGTCAACTAAATAAAACAAATATAAAGTAATTTAAAGTTTTAACGAAAGTATATTTACAAATGACTTACCTTTAGTGAATCTCCGATGTGGATAGACTCCTTCAAGTTTTTTCTGTACTGAATGCCTTGCTTAAACAAAGTCCTCTTCCCTAAGTTAATTCCAATTCCCGTAACGCACTCTAGTAAAACCTTCTGTCCCCACACACAGTACTTTCATCCGTATCAGAAGTGGATGGAGCAGACGATGCGCGTCACCAGATGTCCATATCAGTGACGTACACGATTCTTTCTCGCGCTAAGGGCTCGTGCTAATGAATATTAATTGAGGAAGCCGTTTACATAGTAACCGCGACCGTTGATAATGAAGGGTAATGAGAGCACTATATATGCAGCTGACTTTTCCTATCGATTTCTAGCTATTCCTTTTATGCTACTCATTTGCGTTAATAAAATCGCACCACGAGTGTCTTATTTAACTACATCGATTTGCAGAGATTGCGCGGGTAGTACCTCGCCTGCCTTTTATATCACTGTCACAAACAGAGTCATGCCATACATTGGTGATTTCTCTTATGAAATGGCTTTTGGAAGCTTTGCATTATGAAAACTCCATTTAACTGCCGTTTCCGTACGGTGGAATTTCCGAACAATTTTTAGCTTCCGCGCTCACATGACTCGATAACTTTCTCTAATGCATTGGTATTTTTTTGGTTTTTGATCTCAAAATCACGTGGGAAATAATTGCCAATCCGAGTTATTGGTAGCTAAGGGCTTTGTCAAACAATGCAGGCGGGGCGATATTTACAGAAGTCAGGACAATTAACACGGGTCGCCCTCGGGCATATGTGGACAATCTCCAGCCAAGCGACTGCTGAGAGTTGATGCCCGGCAAAACTCCCCTTGATCGATAGTTGGTGGCGAATCAGAGTTACATCAATAGCGATCTCAGGTATTATACTGAGCACCAAAATAACCCAAGTCTTAATATAGAAACGAGGGTCTGTGTTTGAATCCTTGCTCGCAGTACCATGCGTCCGGCTGTATACAGACCATTGGAATATATTAAGGGTTTTTTCTTTTAAGCATGAACTCAATTTTGGTTTCACATGGAATGATAAAATCATAATAAATCGGCTTATCATACTAATCGATATCTCTATAGTCCTTCGTATGTCAGTTCTCCATTCATTAAAACGAAAAAGCCAAGTCAGAAAAAGTAAAGCTGTAAAAGAAATGCGAATCTGACATAAGTATTATAGGTAAATGTTGACGTACACAAAGTGCTGGCTTTCTTCATCATTCATTATAAACAGCTGAAATGATAATCTTTCAAAAGTAACACCAACGCCGTTTGATGTAGTTGGCACCTATATTGTCCCGGTACTTGTAGATCGTAGTGTATAAACGTCTGAGCATTGAATGTGAATCCCTTCATTAAGCTAAGGGCAGCTTTTGTTCGTACAATATAAACATGAGCGCTGATCAAATGGAAAGGATAGTGAAGTCAATTTCAACAGATTTATTGAAGTAAAGAAATCAGTACACGGGTAATGAAAACCTGTCGTCCGTTGCGACCGTTAAACGGAAATGTCCACCTACTACACCCCTTCCGGTCTCCCCCGCGAATCACGTCACGTCACGCGCGCTCGTCAGACATTGGACCTTATCAAGATCACCCCAATGCCCAGAACAGCATTGGAAGGGAAAAGCCGTTGAACTCACCGTGCTATGTGTGAAACTGGACATTTTATATTTTAGAGAAAATGGTTTTCATGGCCAATATACTTTCATTCATTTACAATATTAGGTCCCTATGAGCTTAGATTATATTAATTGACATGATTTGTAATCAACGTATTTCAAATCGCTGCCCATTGTGGTGTATCGCGACTTAATACAGGGTTCAAAGCCGTTGTGGTAAACTCAGTTGCAATTATTACCTAGGATTATGATAGCTTAAGGCAAACATTTTGAGTTCAACGGAATGCTATATATACCATTTGAAGTCTATCAATCAGAAGTATGAAACCAGCCATTACACAGTCTCAATGGCATTGTGAGCAGACCAGGGCTGATTGTTGACAAAACGCCCCCTAGCGAGACAAAGAGAAACATCGATGTTGAATCATGGGTAAATCATGCTAAATCTATTTCTACCGCTTTTTAAATGTTATATTCTACCCATAAGGCGTCAGTGGATTCTGACATTCAAACTGCGCGAAATGAACGAAATCCCCCATTGGAATACATTAATATTCTCTTTTCGTCGACGACTATTTTGTTAATTATTTTTCTGATTATTTAACCCAGAGTTTATATGAGGGGGGGGGGGGGTAGTACCGCATGGTAAAAAAAAATGATCTATTTTCTTAGGGCGATAATTAAAGGGAAAGATAACTGTTTTTCGACGTAAACTTATTATTGTTTATGCATATTTTAAAAGACAACCATCTGTATTGCACCTGCAATCGAATTAGAATAGCCGTTAATTGATTTATTTATAAAGCGCAACTGACGTAATTGTTCGAAAACACGGCAGTTTTATCATCTAGTTGTGGCTGTCCCCTATTGCCTACACTGGCGGATGCTTTCATATAAAGCCGAAAAATAGGGTTCCGTCCCAAGCGAATGAACAACAACAAACAACCGCTACATATCAACCTGGTATATACTAAAAACCGCTGAAAACATGCTAAACGTATGTGTTACTCAAAGTGCTATCTTGATATGTATACAACAGATTAACATCGCCATTGGATGACCAAGCTTGTGTATACGCCGTGTTGTTCAGATGTCTTCTAATACATCCATAAGCAAACGGGCACACTGGTGACCGACCGTGTTTTCGAACAATGACGTCAGTCCCGCCTGTTAAATCAACTAATTAACGGCTATGCTTACTAGAATGCAAGTGCAATACAGATGTTTGTCTTTGAAAATATGCAACAAAAATATAAAGTTTAGGTCGAAAAACAGTTGTTTTTTCCTTTTAAGTCTCCTAAGTCACGTCGGTAAAGTAAGTACCTAATTCGAAACGGATTCACCGCATCAAATTTCGAATAAATCAAAAAGATGACGGTCTCGAGACATTATTTGCACCATGTAACGTTTTATAAGAATAACAGCAGAGATAATCAAATTATGACATAATAATGTTAAGCATTTTATACAAATATGTGTTTTCAAAATGCATGAAATTTGTATTAAATAAAAAAATCAACATGAAGTGTATTACGAAAATTAGTAATGAAGTTAATTGTATCAGAATATCTTTCTCCCGACAGTTTTAAAGAAAATTATTGATTTGTTTGTTTGTTTGTTTGATTGATTGAGGTTTTACGCCGTACTTAAGGTTATTTCACTCAAATGATGGCTTGTCAGGCCAATGGATGAAGAAACCCACGCCACGGGCAACACACAAAAACGAGATAGGACAAATACAGGACAATCACAGGATGTAATACAAAGTTATCACAATATGATCGGCTTCATGTTGCCCCTTAGCTGTGAGAGCGCCGCGACAACAGTAAACTCCCTCCCAACCCTTTACAAGAAGAGTAATGAAGATTTAAAGGATTTGTTGAACTTAAAAAAAGGAGTCGAAACGTTCAAGTCACAAACTGGCTTATTTGTCCTATTATTATAGAATTCGATACACTGCTATCTAAGCGCATTCCCAAAATGGTCCAAAACATTGCAAATGATTCAGACGCATTAAAGAAACTATTGGTAGTATAGCTATACCATTTTACAGGTTTAATAATTTGATATGAACTGTATGGACATCCCAGCATGTGATTAACTTTGTGACGTGATTGACTTGGCATTAACAGACCCAATGTTTACTTTGACCCTAATGGCCGGATCGTGAATGTTTGTGAGCACAGGAGTCATTTTCCTTTGGGAATCTGAGGTCCGAATCCCATATACTTTTTTTTCTGCGCTCTTGTAGCTAACTATGCATTTGGACCCTCGTCTATAATTCCGTAGAATAATCGATTCAACTGTCAC
>JAQQZZ010000001.1:215610-235266 GCA_030265115.1 Mopalia vespertina
AATAGTCTAAACTACTATAGGCTGTGAGCTCGGTACTAGAATAGACGCGAAACACGCGGCAGGGCTGGTTCGAATAGATTCAGCCCTCCATCATAAGACTAACCTAAGATCAATTAAAATAACAATAGTAAACTCGCTTAACCAACAGAAAACTGTTAATGTGCATCATACATTTCAAAGAGGATAATACGGGAATAAAAACATAACCGAGAAAAAACAAAAATCATTGGGGAAGGTGCCTACCCTTTCGGCATATTCATCATGTAAGACAAAACGTGATTTTGTTTTGGGTGAGGGTTTACACTATTCTAAACCTAATCCTAAACCTAACTTTAAACTAACCGTAAACCTAACCCTAACAATAACCCTAAACTTATACTGAAGTCATATTTTACAAAATGGCCGGATGTATACCACCATGTTTAAGGTCAAAGGTTTTTCTGCTAGATCGACTAATTCTTCTTTTTATGCTCTATTTAACACAACCATGGTATTTTGTGTGTACATTTAACTTGATCAAAGGTCTGTCATTGATGCACACTTTTCAGTAACACATTCACGCGACACGTCTGTCTGTTCAATTCAATAAAACGCCCATATGATATTCCTATTAATACAGTTCAGTTGACACATTCCGTGACAATCCTACGTGAATTTTTCTCTGTTTGATCGGGGGTTAAAGCTTTACTTCAGGTTATTTCACTAACGTGGCGGTGTGCCATCCTTATCCAGGCCAACAGGATTTAAATAGATTCGTATTACGCGTTCATATTACATACATTCTTGTGTGTACTGTAAGAAAGACGACCGTATGACGAAACCTTTATAATAATAATAATAAAATCTTTATTTAAACACGGACAAGCTATCAGCATACGCTGTTTTTCATAGGAGCCGTGGGCAAATACTTCCATTTGTACACATATATAAAGAAATTCCCTAAATTGCGATGTTAAACAGATTGACCAGAATTTTGACTCGGATATCAATCCCTCTACGTGAATCACCGACAGTGACGTTAACGAAGCATCATTTTGGTGTAGATATTCCGTTTATATTTATTTATCATCGAATAGATACATTCACTAATGTAAGCACCAAAGCCTTCTATAGAAAGTTAAATTTTCCTTAAAAAATATATATTAATACATTATCGGTCAAAATTGATTATAGTATCTGTTAGAAAAAATATTACTACAGTGTCGGTTAAAAGTTATTACAGTATCTGTTAGAACAGTTATTACACTATCAGTCAAAGTTATTACAGTATCGGTTGTTATTACATTATCTGTTAATTTTATTACAGTATCAATTGTTACTACATTTGCGGTAGTTTATTACAGTATCTGTTGCAAAGTTGACCATATATTTACTACTTTAGGATAGGCTCAATGGTTATTTCAAGTCCGGTCCGAAAATAAGCTACCTCTGTGAATGATTGAAAATATTTTCTTTACTCGAGAAAATTTATTACTACAATTTTATTCTGTATAGCTTTTGTACAATCCACATCACGTACTGTGGCCTATATTTTCTACTTACCTTAAATTATTTAATTATTTTGCGAGAGGTACTCCGAATCATGAGAGAATGATGGGAAAGTTGATTGGTTACAATCACAGGAAATATTGCGACGTCATAACTGAGTGACTGATGCCGTATCCTATGACGTCATTATTTTATAGGCCAGTGCATGTTTGATAGAAGTTAAAAGTACGTGACATAATTACACGTACTTACTCAGCGAAAACCTGTTAGATGCACACACATGCGAGCCACAGGACGGTCATTTACTTCTACTCTGTACAGTCATGAAAGAAACAGGTAAACAATTTACATTTTTACACCTTGAATTTATAATATTTGTGTATATATATAGCAAATTTTTCTCTCTTCATTTATTCAAAATATATATTGAATATATTTCATGTACGGCAAATTCATTAACCAATCAATGAATAAAGTTCAATCCTAGGTCGAGAAATACAATTTTTCCAGTATATAGGACCCCGAGACCGTTTTTCGGTGGTTAGCGGGAACTCGGACTACTGATCCTCCTTCAGCGTACCGCTTAAAGGTTTGCGCCACTTGTCGACCCCCAGTAATGAGGGAGGTTACTTAAGCAATCATATGGGTGGGTTTTTTTACGTGGTTTCCTCATGGTTTTTCTCACGGTTAAAAACAAACAAACTCTCTCTACATTTATTAGTAAACCATTTCAAATGATGAAAAAAATACCTTCAGAAATTGTCCAATTGTAGAAAATAGGCCTACAATAAATCCTAGTGCAGTAGTATTCACTTACCACTTTCACCATATATTCACTTACCACTCAGTCTCCATATATTCACTTACCACTCAGTCTCCATATAAGCTATAAATGTAAAGAAAGGACACGATGCATGCCTTCACCGAGAATAAATCTGATCAATGACCGGAAATATCAACAAATGCTAGAGGATATATAAAGCGTAAAGACAAAATGTACTCCTAAACTCAATATGCGTATTCTAAAGACAGGAAATTCTCCAGGTTTAGATGAATGTGTGGGCAGAGTGCATACGCTGGTAAATAGGGTTCCGGCTAAAATGTACGCTGTCGTTCATATTCATACACCTGCCACGGAGTGTAGTAATTAAATCGTAACAACGAGAAGCACGCGAGATTTCACAATTGTACATTTTTTGGCAGCTTGATTTTCTCGTAACTGTGGCGAATAGTAAAGCTCCGCCAAGTGACTTCCTGGGAATACGGTGATGGCGCAGGTTTATTCTAAAGTTGCAGTCTACGTTGAAAATCTAGATGGTCCGAAATCATGGCACGCACCTTTATTTAAAGAAGAAAAACACCACCACACACTTTAACCGGGTATGATGATAATTTTCTCTGTAGTATACAATGTCTGAAGTTAACATGTTTCAACCGGGAAGTGCCAATTGTCCGATTCAGACCTCACGGATGTGAATGAGGAAGTTAAAATGATGAACATGTACGGAAATGGACAACACCCCGGTCTCAATATAGAATTTGTCCCTCTTTGATTCAAAGTTAAACTGTCAATCTTTAAGTCAGGGAAAAATAATAATTCGAAATTCTGATTACAAATAGTTTATTTGGAACCTATATTTCAGTTTAATGAGCATATAATATATAATATAACGAGTCATCCTCTAAAAAAAAAAAAACTCGATTTATTCTATAAGAGGAACAAAAATCTAAAGGGCCTGTTTTCGGCGAAACTTTCATCTGTATCAGATAGGCTGTAATACTCTTTCTCTTTAGCGGATATGTTCATGGGTTAATTTCTCTATGCCTGAAATACTAGTTTATAGGCCCATTTATTCCTAACCCATACTAACTTTCTTGTTGGTTACATATTTATCAATACGTTCATTATCTGTTCTCGAGATGTCTGTACATAACCCATAATAACTCTTGAGATATATTTAGAGAATTATCTCCAGGAGTTTATGTAAAACATCGGATGATTCATCGAATTTAATAGATCATTATATCTATATGCCAGTGTGATTACTTTTAAAAATAAAAAATATCCGCTGAGCTGTGAGCGAAGTCATCTCCCAGCTCATCGAAGGATATTACCTGTCAAACAAAATCAGAAAATAAACACTTTAATAGTCTAAACTACTATAGGCTGTGAGCTCGGTACTAGAATAGACGCGAAACACGCGGCAGGGCTGGTTCGAATAGCGTCAGCCCTCCAGCATAAGACTAACCTAAGATTAATTAAAATAACAATAGTAAACTCGCTTAACCAACAGAAAACTGTTAATGTGTATCATGCATTTTAAAGAGGATAATACGGGAATAAAAACATAACCAAGAATAAACAAAAAACCATAGGTCTGTCATTGATGCACTCTTTTCAGTAACACAGCAACAGGATTTAAATCACCTAAAAATACATTTATGTACTTTAATTATGCATGTATATTCATACTGATGTGACACAATATGACGCAGGTTTAGAACATAATTAACATACGCACTCCTAGTTAAACTGTTTTAATGACGTTATATCCCTGGGGTCAGCTACTCGAGAGACGATTAGTCGTTAAGACCAGGTTAAATCGTTAATACCGGATAAGAGATAGACCATCAACACGACCTGATGTCAGCTAATAGTAGATTAAATATAATAGCGGGTTCTTTGCTCCACTCTTTTTATTTTCTTCCGCCGCCCTTGCAGTATCATATATTGATCACAGTGCCCTGGTGCTCGATCTTAGAGCTAAGGGGCAACATGAAGCCGTCCTATTTATGATGTCTTTGTATTGCGTCCTGTGACTGCCATGTACGTCTTGTCTTTGTTTGTTGCCAGTTGCGTCGAGGGTGGTTTTCTTCACCCGTTGTTCTGGCACACCGTCATGTGAGTAAAATTACCTTAGTACAAATCAATCAAACAAACCAAATATTGACTATTGAGCTTTACATTTATGAAAAAAAAATGATGTATATATGAATCCTAATGTAATATATCCAAAGAGTTTTCAAATTGATTTATGATGCAGCAGTTATAAATCAAACCAATATAAATCAGCCTTTTGGTAAAGTATTTTGTCGAAGTGTTTTAAAGATGTTACACATAAATTTCCACAACACGCCCCCTCTGCTTATAACTAATCCCAAGCACGTGGATAGATTAAACCTTACACTCATAGTTTATCTTCATACGAAGTGTGGTGTCATCTACTCTAAGATCAAATGTGATAAGATTATGAGTTTGCAATACTCGTTGGAATTGTGTAATCTAGTTCTCTTATGTCCGATGTAAAATGTCGATCTGTTCTTATGTTAATCTTAAGCTACAGTTCGAGTTCAAAATTCAGCTAGGCGTTATTATCAACATGGCGTGAAATAGAATGACGTTATTCGAAAGGTGACGACACATGTGCTGAGATTAAAAGTCATAATACAAACGAAGTTCATCCAAGAAGAACTATTTGCAGTGTTGTAACAAAAAGTGTTAGTAAAAGGCATTATGGCAGTGAATGTTATCTTCAATTTCACCGAAATATACATTATAAACGAGAATAAGCAAATGTCGACGATATTATTTCGCCGTTGGTACTGTCGCGTGACAGTTGCCTGATGCGTTACGTAACATTATGACGTTAACTGTCTATTTTGTGACATCATTGTCTGAGCGAGTCAACCAATGTCAAGGCACAGTACTGAAACGTGTGGTGTAGTAAAACCAAATAACCATCATCAATAAATGAATGAATGAATCATTGAATGAATGAATGAATGAATGAATGAATAAATCAATAAATCAATAAATCAATCAATCAATCAATCAATCAATCATTACACTAACGTATTAATCAATTAACCAACCAATCAATCAGTCTAGCAATCAGTCACTCAATCAATCAACCAATCAATCAACCAATCAATCAATCAATCAATCAATCAATCAATCAATCAATATATTTTTTGAGGGAACAGTGAGGGAACATTAAAGATAGTGTTCCGCTATCTAATCAGCCGACCAACCAACCGACCGACCGACCAATCAATCAACCACTCTATCAAACAATCAGTCAGTCAATCAATCAATCAATCAATTTGTAGACGAAACCAGTGAGGGAACGTTACAGATAGTGTCCCGCAGTGAATGGGGTGCCCGGGAGACGTTATCCAGTGACCCAATGGCGGTACCCGTGGGTATAGTATTCATTCACCACACAATTATGTCAGGTCGTCCTACAATAAAAGCTGACATGAGAATGATACAGGATTTTCACATGGATACAAGAGGTAAGATATGAGAAACATAATTTTCATTCCATCCAGAAAATCTACGACATTCCGGTTCGTGCTGGTATACCAGCCCAAATTACAGTCCGCGCGACCTGAGGTATTGGGTTTGTTTGCT
Source organism: Mopalia vespertina (assembly GCA_030265115.1). Classification (NCBI taxonomy): domain Eukaryota; kingdom Metazoa; phylum Mollusca; class Polyplacophora; order Chitonida; family Mopaliidae; genus Mopalia; species Mopalia vespertina. The sequence goes on from JAQQZZ010000001.1 coordinate 221,513, forward strand.
TGTTTGAAGGGGTCTAACGTCGTACTCAAGGGTATTTCACTTACAAATATATGACGATGAATTGTCCACTTCACATTGTTCCTTGCCTAATTACTGCGGAAAACCAAGAGGAAACCTCGTAGAAACCACCCCCGCGATGGCCGGAGCCACATAATAGGTATGGGGAATGTCTGACCCAGAAGAGTACACTTCAGTTTAGAGCGATTTATTAGACCATAGAACAAATATGTATTTCAAGGGATTGAGGTGTATTTAAGTTTATGTTACTCACCTTTTCTGTTACCCTTTTTTTGTCCAATCATCAGAAGTGAAAGGAATGCCTGTGTTGCAGTATGTTTTGAAAAGCGAGATGGGACCTGATGGTTACAAAATGAGACGGACGTATTAGTCTATGTTTATTTTAACTCTGCTATTAGCCTACTCTTTGTATTGTTGACCAGATAAAACGCATGAAAAATTATGAAGATCAGTGCACACGCGACTCGGGGATGCGTTTTGCAACCTAAACTATCAAATCAAAAAATGAACTTCTTTGCTCTGTCTTGTTAACCGTACTTTATTGGACTGTCATTTTGCAACCATCGAGAACCATCAAAGCAATATGCAATGTTATGGAAGTAAGACGGCGACGGGTTTAATCAGATTTAGGCTTTGTGTTTGAAAAATTATCTTGTATAAATGTATCATAATCAAATTGCTTATATTTTCGTTAATATTCCTCTATATTGGTTCAATACATACACGGCCTAGTAGGATTTAAAGAGAACCTGTGACGTCGCGTCAATGACGCTGCTCTCCCCGCTCCTTAGTTCTAAATAACGTATAGTCCTTACTAATCATGTACTAAGGTGCCGGAATTAGTACATAATAACGTGTAATCCTTCTTTGTATGTAATAAAATATTACTACATAAATAGTATACTTTTTATGTAGTAGACAATTAGTACCTGATAACGCATAACCCTTCCTCATTATGTATTAGCAAATACGCGCTGAGTTGCCCTCTCTATACTACTAACCCACGTATTAAAATATCTGAATATCTCATTGCAAAGCATTCAGGTTAGATCTGCCGGTTTGGCCCTTACCTTTGAGGAGTGACTCGTACATTTCCCAATATAAAATGTATGAGAAGAAGTCCTCTCGATACTAAAACTGAAATCAATTTTGGATAAATAGGCGATAGGCGCTGATAGATGACGGAAATAAAGTTTATGGCCATATAGGCTTAGATTTCTAAGTATTATTTCTGTCCGAAAAAGCCTAAACTGGTAAATAAACTGACAGCCTCCGATGGAAAATGGAATGAGCTGCATGTATCTGTCAATGTAGTATAAGCTACATTGACGGGTACCAGAATCTAATTCTAGATAGAATGTAGATAGCTGACGCCATAAATAAACACAGACCTACGACATTATATAGAGCGAGTATGTATACATCCAGGAAGAGTAATTTGACTCCATTTCTTAGACAACAAAGAAGTGTTTCGGAAGCCAAAGTAGCACGAACTACCATAGTATAGCTAGACCGATCAACTTCGAAATGTAGGTCTATTTCAAATCTACATAAAGCATTGAATAGTAGATATATAGTCCGGTTCGCTCTGTTAGATTTGTTTGTCACGAATAGACATCGTTCTTCTATTGAGTTTTCGTTCCTTGTCCGATAGATCCGGGAAAGGGCGCTTCTGTTTTGCCTTCTGATATAACATATAACTCATTTGATTAAAAACGGAAGCGGCATGCCTCCATGCCTTACGTACAGCCCGCTTGGTCATAAACCTACTACCGTTTTGAATGTCTAAATGTAGTGATATTCGCTAAAAACGGCGTAAATTGTGCTGTCGTAGCAAGACAAATTACAGCTGTATAAATACAACGGGACTATGCTTTGATGTCATTCAACTGTACATCATTCCAATTCCTTTTTGAAGATACCAGTCACCGAAATCAAACAAACAAACAAATTATAAAGATACTAACAAGTTTAATCATTTTTAAATGAATAAAATTATTCAATTTTATGTTGACCTACATAACCCATTTTCAAATTTTATGCACCTTTGGCTTATAGTCGAGGGAGAGCATCTTCATCATTTCCTGGTAAACAGTAATAGTGCCGGTTTATCCCAAAGTTCCCAGTCAGCATTAAAAAGCTAGATGGTACTTGATGGTTACAAAATGTTGTTTACCATGATATTCCAGCAGAGGCGTTACACTGTTTGAAAATTGGCAGATGTATTTGATTGGTCTCTTCATTTTTATCAATTCACTTTGATTTTTGTCTGACCCCGAAACGGGGTAAGTGTGGCAAGGCTGATGACAGAACTTTGTGCAGACTTCATGGACAATGAGTGACGTTCGCGATATATGTTCCTGAAGGAACTAAACCAAACCGGTCAAATTTGGGGCACATTTGACCTCCATTTTTTATTTTAAGAACAGTGAGAAGCATTCTGGGCCTACCATTCTCATTCAGAACAGGTCGGCAGCATTTGTAAAACAAATCAATTGGCCAGCCGTATGCCAACAATCCCACTTCGCTACAGGGCGAAGTGACACTTCCTGGTGTATACCGTCAGTTTTGGACATTCTGTTGAATATTGGTCTGTTATTTTGCTCAGACTAGACATATTTTTGTATTTATTTTACATCCGTATTGGTTAGAGAACAATATGTTAAATAAATTTAAAACCTTTTTTTTATATACCCATTTGACCTATTGATGAAATATTCATGCTCTAGTGCCAGTCATAGTGACTCCGGATTGGTTGATGTGGGGCACTGTTTCATGATTATGTACATGTATGTGCAAGCAACCTTGTTTCTAAATACATGTATATTCAATTGAAATGTGCCCCCCAACTGAAACTTGCCCTAATGGGACACTTGACCCAAATACAGTGATGCCATCTAACAAGGGTGCTGTTGGTCACAAAATCAAATTGCTTTTTCATCTACCCTGATAGAATACACAGCAACATAAATGATACGAAGTAGACTGTAATGAAACATTAACTTTCACAAAAAACAAAAAAATCCTTTTTAAAATCCTAACTTTTGAGCATCAGTTTACCATAGTGAACGAAAATAATTATGTTGATCACATGACGACCCATAATAGCGGAAAATCTGAAGTCCTGATATACATTTGTATCGGGGGGGGGGGGGGTGGATTGTTCCACTTGACCTAGGGTCAAACTAGCTCCTGTCTTCCCTACGAGCTTCAACCCTGATCATATCAGAACTTATGCTGTACACAGTTAAATAGTAGTTCGAAAATGTAAGACAAATATATGTTACAATAGATAAAGCATAAATGTAAAGTGTAAAATTTTTTAATGAAAGAAGTAGACCCCACAACATGTGGTCTTACAGTAGCCCTCCACGAGGATTTGGGTCTTCTTCACAAACCAGTTTAGCCAATGTTCATCTTAATTTTCATTGCGACCAGTTACGAAGGAATTGTGTCACCATGGTAATTAAGATCAACTTAAGATAAATTGCTACGCAGAACAATATCCAGGGTTCCAAGAAGCTGCCTCCTATCACATAAAGTTATATAAAATAGTGAGTTACTGCAACATACATATCAATTATATGGAAGTTACGAAATAACTACTGATTTAATTACCAGCAGATTTCGTTTATTTAAATCGAATATAATCTGATTTTAGAAAAGCCCTTATCATTTCAACTTTATACCTAGCTTGTTATGTGCTACACCAGTAAATCATTCCTTGATATTATATTTGTTCCCCGAGCTCTTGCCAATGTTATCTTCCTTTTATGCATAGGACAGTCATTTGTTGCTAGTTGCAAAGTGTACAATAGATAATATACAGCCAAAATCTCAGTTGTGTGAGGATTCCCACAGTGTACATGTGTGCCTTGCCTGGCACACTTTAAAACTCGCACATGATCAAAGAATTGTATTGTTAAGTGTCAGAAATTATGAATTACTTCAAAACTTTTTTAGTCACTAAATCAGATATTACATAGTTAAAACGATCAGCATGATTAAATCAGACATATCTTTGAGTATGAAATCAAATAGTCGGCAGGACATCTCTTATTCATGGATTGATAACAAGACAACATTTCTATGCCTGTCAACTTTTTTCTATGCTTAAATGTCACAAAATCTCTTTAAGAAGTTGCTTATTAATAAATTTTCTACAAAATGAAAATGGAGAAATAATTGTTTGTATAGAAATTAGCTTTGTTCCACAGGGCTTATAAAATTTTTATTCATCCTTTAAAATATTATTTTTTAGTAGAAAGGCTTCGATATACGTGTTATTCTCATCTAGCTGCTGGCGCGTTGTTCTGACTTATATTTCATTCTACTCTATTTTCAATGCCAGATCTTTTCATTTTATTTACTTGTCATGTACACCACCACCTCCTAATGTCTAAGCTTTCCGTTTTATAACCCAGGTTAATCATTTACCTCAGTCCATGTGTAAGTTTGATAAACTGACGACAATACTGTACATTGCTCATGCTTGATTGTATATGACCTTCCTCCAAGGATATTGCTTACTATGTTGCTAATAACGAGATAATATATATATACACCAATTTTCATAAAGATTCACAATTTCAATTATGTCCATACAAAATTGTCACTGATAAATTGGCAATAAGATTATATGTGGGAAATTATGGTTTTATTATATACAACCACTATAGTTTGTTTTTATATTTGTAAGCTTATAGGGTTTTACTTTGCTGCACCCTGAGAAAATATAATGGTGTTATCAGAAATTAAATGTGTAACTACCTGTCTTTAGAAAAATGTTATTAAACTTCCTACTATCATATGTGATTTTTTAAAAGTCAAATCATGCCCTTTAGTTCTAGGTTTCTGGATTCTTGTTGTGAAAGTACTTTTTATAGTCCGATATGTTTTGTGTGAAAAAAATATTGTGAAAAGAAGTGCCACAATTTGAAAGTAAGCCAACTTCAAGTTCTGATTGCTAGTGCCTGAATAATCCATTTTAAATGTACAGTTGATGCTAAACTAACTAATTGTTTATTTGTAAATCATTATTATATGTCAGGTATTGTTGATTTTTGTTTCTTGTACAATTGCTGTTTGTATGCCCAATGGGTTTCATTTTCCTTTTACCTTGATGTCTGCATATAGCCTGCACTAATTGTTAGTCATTATCATTTTCCATGTACAGTTGAGGGGGGTGGGGGGGGGGTTATTGTAACCAGATCCCTCGCAGACTTACACATTAAAACAAAAGAGTTTGGTACTTAACTATGCACTTGTTACAATAGCAACCACACTGCTGGTACGCCTTCCTGAGTGAAATTACTGTAAGTATTGTGTAGAACCCTCATTAAACAAACCATATAAGGTTTGATCTACACTGAGGTGACTCTGTAATGCGTTTAAAATTTTAGAAGTATACCCACACTAGATTGCGCTTAAAAGACTATAGTTCTGTCTATTTAGTTACATAGTGCTTAATTCCCTGTTTACAAATATTGCTTTCTTCAGATGGAAAAGCATATCATACTTGGCTGGGATTAATTTAATGTCTAGGGTAGTGGTGGTAGTTTTCGTTCATGTAGTGTTTACTCTACTTTTTACGGAATCCCCTGGACATGAACCAGACAGCATGATGGGTTAAAGCCTCTTTGCATAGCCAATCAGATTATCTGAAACATAAAAGCAGTATAGGGAGAATTCATTTTCAATTCTTGGAGGCAGAAATCGAGCAGTGGGGGATATTTACGTTCACCTCAATTTAAAAAAAAAAAAGAGCTTAGTTTACATCAAATAAACACTATGAAGACTGAAAAACACTCTTTCTTTGTTTCATTAAAGACATTTTTAAAAAAAAAAAATTTTAAACATAAAACAACTCTATTTGTTCAAAATATACATGAATGCAACACATGCAGGCCACAATTTACCAGTACCACGTACGAGACAGGTGAAAACATTTTTAGATATCACCATCTGATTTGCTTGAATACGGGGTTTTTATTTATTCACTTATTTTAGTTTTGTTATTCAAGAAAACACCAAAGTAGCAGTTTTTTTAGCAGATTTTTCACATGTATAAAATGGCACTGCATAATAACTTTTTCCCTTTTCCAAATGTGTGGGGGGTTCCTTCTAAATTCCACAACAATTTGTTGAGAAGACGAACTTTCTCCGAGAACAGCTAAAAAACCTTTGATTGCGATGGTGTTAATGCTTTAATTTTGATAAATATATGGGTCAGGTGTTACGAACCTTATTGAGGAAGATGGTGGACCATGTCATTGGGACGGTCAGAAATGTATGTTATGGATTTTCTTACGTATCCCTTTGAAAGGTGAACATGTTGTATGCTTCCATACGAATTTGGTTTCGGAAGATGGTTTAGCGTACTTGAGGTCTTTTCAATTAAATTTAGGACAATGAATGGTTAATCTATCGAGCTGATCGAAAACTACCGCTGATCATATCTACCCTCCACTACCCTACCTTGTTACGTTTCACGTTACCTCAAAATCTGGGTTCATGTATCTTGAGACATACACAAAGCATAATAGCATATTAATTTCATTGCTAGTTTCTTTACCTCCAGTTTAAGTTAATGGTTGAATACCAGGTATCTCGTAAAGTCAACACTTTAAAACTTTTATTAGTTGTTTGTGGATTTGTTCATATTTGATAGTTTTACGAGGCACTGTCTTCTTGTTTAAATGACATTGCTAAGACAGAACGGTATGGAAAAATATACTGTATATGCTGAAGTTGAGCGCACAATTTTCAAAAATAATTTTTGGCACATTTATCATGTCATGCTTGTTCACTTATGTAGTTTGACGTGTGGGTTTTGTTATTAAACAATGATTGTTGTAATCTGTATTTGTGTCTAGTTAGTTCATTAATCTAACTTTTAATGCATGGTCCTGTCTTTAAAAGCCCCTTCACTTGTCATGGTTTACCTCCACATATAATACGTCCATGTTTAGTGAATAATAAAGGATCTCAAACAATGTTTAGCTTAAAGTCCTTATTAAATTACCTGGGTGTTGGTCATTGTTGATTGCTGCTGGTTGAGTCCCTCTCTCTCTGATGCTCATTAGCCAAAGGAACAACATATTTGTTAGGTTGAGGTGCCTTTCTCTTTCATTCTAGATCCTGTTTGATTGGACAGTTATTGTTTGGGTGTGTTGCCAGTGACCTTGATGGAGGTCTCTACTACTGGGCTGATTGATACAATGTAACATGTAGGAGGTAAAGAACCCTGGGTGCGATGAATTAAACATTTAGAAATTATTATCTATTTGACTTTTCAGAATATTTTTTGTCCCACAAGATACATATTCTAACAAAGTAAAAACAGTGCCATGAAACTTCTTGATCTTGGGACACTCTAATCTATCTGTCCGAAATTTACCACTCCCCCTGTGCAATGTCCATGAAACCATTGTTCATGAAAATAAACCAACCACATGGAAATCTTTGTAGTCCTAAAATAGACAAATTAATCTTGAAATTGTATACAAAAACACCAAGAAAAAAAAAACCCCTAAAAAATGTGACTTGGTTTTTACCTTAATTTGTTTTTGGTTTTGTTAGGACTATTAAACATTGAATAGACTGTCAATCAATTGTGAGAAAAGAACAGACCAATTGCATTGTCGCTTTATACACAGACACATCAACTGAAACCTATCTACATACATTAGTTTCTGAATGGTAACTTTCTCTAAATTAAACATACCCTAAATCACCTAAAAATTCGTCCATAAAATTGCTATTTGGAAGCTATTTTAAAGGATTGGAAATTGTGTCTGAGAGTCAGACGATTGATTTCCCAGTTAGAAAGCATCAATATTTCTCAGAGAACATAAATTTGTCTGTTTACATGCTGTAATATTATCACAACTTGCAAAAATGTAAGCATTGTTCATAGACGAAATTTTAGGTGATTTACAGTATATACTTATTTGTTTTCGTTTCTGATTCTATGAGAAATAGTGACTTTTGAAAAAATTATGTTTATTTCTGTATCTGTAAACTTTCTTTATCCGCCGATATTGTGGACTTTGAGACTTTAGAGATAAAGTGTCCATTTAGAAAGCATTAATTCATGAGACTGATTAAGAGATGAGTAAAAGGTTTGGTGAAACAAAGGGAGAAAAAAAAATTATATTGTCATTATAATAGAATTGTAAATAATTTGTCATCCATATACCGTATACTGTCATTATTTTGTCAACATTTTTAAAATAACTTACCTACATATTTATGTAATTATTGGGTATAGTTACTCAATGGTAACTTAAGGAAAAAATAATTATATATTTTATAATTTGACACTGAATTGCCGTTTTCTTAAGTGTTTATACATTAATTGTACATAAAACGTGGATTTTTTTATGGTACGGTGTATATTTTGAGATGATATTAAAACTGTATCTGTTGGATGCTTTGGAAGTGCAAGAAAAATCTTTTGAGTGAATAAATAATGAAAAAATATTTACTTAAGGAAAAAAAATAAGATTATGATTCAGTAGATGTTAGATGCAATAATGTATCCCATTGAATTGTATCTGTGTATATACAGTCAACTGATATGTGCATTTCACGAAAGGTCGACACAGGAAACTGTTTATATTTTGACTCAAATACATGTTATTTGGAAATTTCAACATAAAGCAATTATGTAAAAGTGATTTAACAATAAATATGCCATAAAATACTGACAGGGATTTTGTTTTTAATGACTTGTTGCTTTTTGTTTCTCAGATATTGATGTGCATTTTCATTGTCATGCATGACTGTCTGTTTAATTTTCGTTTTTGTAAAAACTCTCCGAGGTACAAAAAGAGAAAAAACATGCAGCCTGATGTAATTAATATCACAGTTGGAATAGTTTCAAAGCTTCAAGACAAATTACAAATCTAGTTGGAACTTCATTCAGTATGGTTAAATGCATCAACGACTTTAACCTCTATGTTTAGAATGTGTGTGAGACTAAAAAGCCCTAATTATCTCCCTCAGAAAAACATTTGGATTTTTTATCATGATGTCATGGTCTCTATATAAACTCTGGGTTAAATTGATCAGATTAAAGAGTTTTTGCGAATCGCCCTTCACAATAAAGGAACAATAATATTTAAAAAAGAAATATCTTTTCTTCACAAATTTCTGCTATTTCTAGCTTTACATTTAGTGTTACCGTATATAATTACCTTTATTCCCTGAATACAGAAGTGAAGGAAATTAAAAAAAATATGCACCTATCAAAAAAAAAAGATGATTAAACATATTTATCCAACCCAAATTTATATATTTCAAAAATTATATGAAAAGGATTTTAAATGTAACAACAGGTGATTGAAGTTACGCAAATAATCACACCAAACTCAATTTAACCAGTTACTGGGCCTTTGACCTTTTAATAAACACTTAAACGAGGGGCCTGTTCACAAAGGGATCTAAGCTGGAGTTGATAAAAAATAACAAACTACATCTACATGTATTCAGTACTGGTCAGCATGGTATTACATTTTATGTTAGCAGAGGTCACTTTGTGAAACAAGTCTGAACAAAAATCTTTAAAGTCACCAAGATTATTATTCAACAAACAAACAACTATGTGTGAAGTTGGGGTGCTTTTGTCAGTCCATCCATCACAATTTTTTGTGAATGCACTAGCTTGAAAAATCGAATTCCGTAAAACAATACAGCCATTATTGCATAATTTAACAATATTCATGCCTGTATGTGTTGTGATTCAGCAATTAATAAAACCATTAAAATACAATACTAAAAGGATTTTGAATATAAATTGATTATGGGTCATAGGTCACGGTCACATTTTATTCAAATCCCTTTTATTCAGGTTGGGAGAACTGATTTCCATGTTTATGCGGGCTCAACATGTTTTAAAGGCAGCCAAGAGTCATAATTAATCTTACACTAAGCAATATAACAGGCTACTTCAATATTTAACGATTTTGACATTTGTTCTCTCAAGAAATGATAAGATCATAAAATATTTAAGGAAGGTAATTATCTATCACTAACATGTACTCGCCGTCTATCTTATAACATGGGTTGTGGAAATTATTATGCCTTATACACATTACTGAATAGTCCGTTTCATTCCTCGGGTTAATTGAGGTCCTATTTTACTTAAGCATGAGTTAGAACAAGGCTGAGCTGATAAGTTCCCTTACTACTTGTATAATAAATTTGACCTTGATGTCATATTCAGTTCTGACTTATTAGGCTTAAAGCATGAAAGTAACAAACCAAATCATAAATGGCCTACTGATATTATTTCCATCCTTGATACTTTTTGCATGACCCAAGCTGAAATGTTCAGGAAAGAAATTATAATATTCTATTTAAATCACAGTTTGACATTATAATTTTTATCGTATGTATCACGCAAGTTACGTTTTCAATAAAAGTTTTTAAAAAAATTGTTGCCTAGCAATAACCACCTCCGACGGGACTCGAACCCGCAATCCCCGGCTTAGGAGGCCGGTGCCTTATCCATTAGGCCACGGAGGCTTGCGACGAAGAGCTTTTAAAGTAAGTATTTAAACCAAATGATTACATTAATTGGTAAACCAACATTTTTGCCGGTTATTTATTTTTTCCAAAGAAAATTAGCTCGGGAAATTTTTGACTTACTTTGGGTTTCCTTTGAGTACAAATATCTTCTCAACTGAGTTTGAAAATAATTTTATAAGTGCGCATGTCTTTCTATGCCTTAAACCGGAAGCATAGTACTGATTTTTTTTTCCTACAAAAATGACGCGAAGAAGTCGTTCACGAGACCGATCTCCAAGCAGACGAGGTAATTCTGTGGTTGTTTTATTTGTTTCATTTATGTAAGTAAGTCATTTCGTTTGTAAGTGACCTTTGCTGATCCTTTTAACGCAAATCATCGATACACTCACTGTAACTAATATAGTGTGCATACCCACCACCGGAAGTCCAGTAATCGTTACCATGATCCTGATTGAACAAAGACTTTAGATAAGATACCATAGCATGTGCTATGATAGCACAATACATAGCTCTAATCGTTCGGTAAACAGATAGGCTAGACCTGTATATTGTGCTAAAGGTACCATAGCCGTTTTCATTGCAAGATTAGAAAATTTTAAGAATTCGTCCAGCAAATTTCTGTTATTTTTTCCCGAAATATTGATGTTAATTAGCCTTAAATGACGTCTTACCTTCACCATTTTCTTATGACCATGTTATATGTCAGATATCAATGCCATAACGACAAGCCCATTTCTTTTGCAAGGAACGTAGGATCTGTGCTGTACTGCCTTTGATCCAGGCATAAAATAAATCTTTCTTGGCAGCTCGCCTTAAAATTATATCCATAGGTACCTGGTACCACAAGGTCTCGGTAACAGTCACTTCTGATAAATTCATTAAATTGTCGTACGTATTTTACTTGTTTTACTACCTTTCCGTCCGATGTATCAAATTCTGATTTCAAAAGTGTCACCATGTTAAGATTAAAGTATTTGCGCATGAGAATTATAACCGTTGAAAACGGCATATAGGATTAAGAGGTAAGTTTCACGTTACGTTTTAGATCACAGGTTGGTGTTAACAAGATTTCTGTCCATGCCAAGTCGTGATAAAAGTGACTATCCAGTATTATGATTTGTTGCTTTAAATGCATATTTTCAGTACTCGTCAGCCGTCTCACAGAAAGTAGGATTTGATGATAGTAGTGTCCAAGACATAAGACTTGTTACCTTTTCAAAATTAACTTCATAAAAGAACTAGGCCTATATTTGTACAGTTGAGATTATTTTATTTGTCTTATATTTGTGTTATTGTGCCCTATGTTTGTAGAAAGAAGACGATCTCGTTCAAGGGACAGGGAAAGAAGACGTAAGTTCCTTTTCAAAGATGGTCAGATCCTCATGCCAAGAAAAATAAAACAAGCATGAAAACAATAACTGTAAAAATTAGATTGCCTAATGTGGTGTGAATACATGCATTAGTTTAGTAGATAGCATGTGCGCTTATTAATCCTACTTTGATGTACACTTGAGTATGATGTTAAACTCCAATTAAAAAAACAAACAAACAAACAATATCATGCTGTTCTGACGATCTAAATACAGTAACATGAACATTTGATGGTTTCAGATAGACACAGAAGAAGTAGGTCACGGTCACCAAAGAGACATAGGTCAAGGTCTCCTCAAAGAAGGTACTGTATAAACATTATGATTTTTGGACTTGAAACTTTTAATTCTCACACTTCAAGTGGTTATAAAGCACCTTTAAGTAGTAATTAAATGTGTCCAGAGTGCTGTAAAATTTGTTGTAAATGCAAAATCCCATAAAACAATTCATTTGGCCATTTTAGTAAAAAATGCAACTTTAAGTACGCATTAATTAATCAAACAATCAAACTAGTTTAGATTGCTTCTCCTGATGCATTCACTTTCAGAATTAGCAAGGGCTAGACGGCTGCTGTGTCCTCGCCTTTTGGACTGGGAATGCCGATCAATTTACACGACAAATACTAAATACATTACGGTATTTCTTACCGTTTTCATTTAAGTGGCAGTATTTAACACTTATAGATATACATGTATTTTATATAAAAATATGATAGTAAGAAGAGATAATTACAACTATGAATATCAGGTATGTCATGATGATTGTTATGTGTTTATTGCAGATCTATTTCCCCCAGACGCAGAAGTAGATCAAGGTTTGTTTCTTTTACATTTCAACACTTCCAACTTAGCTTACATAAATAAAATTGCCTTCTTGCTTTAAATACAGAACTATGTTTCAAACGTCATACTCTTTAATTAGCAATTTTGTCTGGGCCGGTGGCTGGGATGGAACACCCCAGGGTTATATCCAGGTTTCTAGAGTTGTGTCCTTAATGATTTTGAAAAAAAAAAAATTGTCATGTAGAGTATACTGCGAGCGAAGCGGGCAAATTTTTTTTTTAGCCAGTTCTTATAGCCAGGGCCTGCAGGCCCCGGAAGCTTCAAAACTCTAGGTTACTAGCATTAGAAGTTTAAGTAGAATAATAGTCAAAACAACTTGTCAAAGTGATTGATATTAAACATTAGAAGTATTCAAACTTCAAAATGCTAGTGTCGCAGGGATGGTTTTTATTACGTTTCCTATCGGTTTTCCACCATATTTAAGCAAGGAACAATGTGAATAGGACAATCCCTCTGACATTTAACCCCAATAAAAAAAAAAATTCAATTACTACATGTAGCATTAAGACGGATTCATAATGTAGTCTCATTCATCAGGGGAGGGTCAAGTGGCTGCCCAGACCTCAAAAGTTGTTAGAACCTCGCGTTGCCAGATATGCAGGGTTCTGACATGTTCTAGGGGTAGATTGGTTAATTATTATACAATCAGTACTGTTTATATAAACATAAATAAAGATAGGGCTAAAATGTAGAATACGAGTACATGATTTGTACAGGATAAAATCTTTTAATTTTTTTAAATTTTTTATTTACATCTTAGTTTACTCATGAATGTGATTGGGAATTAACTAGTTGGTGTAGAATTTTTTTTTATGGTATGCTTCTTGACTGTAACTTATGACATCCCGTTTCATTAGGATGATAGCATATTTCCATGTTAAAGGATATGCCAATATTGGCGATCCCTGTTGCTGCTACAAAAAATTGACAAAACAGGGTTAAAATATTTTTATCAAGGATATTCAGTCACACTAGGAAGGTTTTACATAA
>JAQQZZ010000001.1:235366-250606 GCA_030265115.1 Mopalia vespertina
ATGAAAATTGGACTTTCTGCATTAAAAGATGAATAATTAAAAAAGTAAGCCGAATTAAAAAAAAAATCGGGATACCCTTTACTAGGTTATTATGTCGCTATAGGCCTAAGCATGCCGAAATTCACAGATGCAGCTCAAATGGTTTTCGAGAAAACAGAGTTGAACAATTGAATTTCGACAAAAAATGAAGCGCTAGAAATCGTGCAAAACCCCTCAAGCTGTATACACTTGCAGGGAACTAGATCAAAATTTTCAAACTTAAAATTCAATAAATTCTAACTGGAATTTTTATATAACTTTTTCACAGAGTGTCAGAGTGCAGGACAAAAAAGAGAATGTTATTATAAACAAATAATAATTTTAAAAAATGAACAATTTTGACCTCGAATGGGTTATCCATCCTTGACAAAAACAAACGCATAAAGCGTCAACGTGATTTACAGTGATGCGGTCGCTTTGTTAAAAGGACTTTAGCGACTTTTATGAATAGTATATACAACCGGGCCCAGTAGTTCAATCCCGGTGTTTCTTTTTCTATAATAAACATGCATAGTGCACTATTTTTACGGAGTATGTATTCCTACGGCGTATAGGCTATTTATGTACTTTTTATTGGGCTTTTCAAGATGGGACAAGAGATCGAGTTTGAGCACGTGTCAGTATGATTAAAAGGAAATTATAACATTTTTTTTATTAAAATCTTTTTGACGTTCATTTTGCATGGATTTTGTATTGCTATATACATCTGCATGGCAAACTTACAAAGCATACCAAATTAGGGCCTATATGCCACATGTATACACATGAAAGATACATTCTTATATTTTAATTGTAGATAATTTTTCTCTCTTCATTTATTCAAAATATATATAACTTTCAAATCAGAGAAAAAAAATATATATTCAGCCAAAGCCGTTATAATTAAATAAAAAGACACAACATTTTCTTTTAAAACAAACACCCTTCAGAGCTCTATTTTCAGCTTTATCCAACTCCGCGGGCCAATTAATGAATGCCGATTGATGGGAGCTACATATATAGTCTATTATGATTATCAGAGTATTTCAATGAAATGTACCAGTCTAATTCTATCAATTAGAATAGTCCCATTGTAGGGGGTACAGCACGAGCTGTCGCGTGCCAGAAACATATAACTTGAAACTCCGCACGCGGGTGACACGAGATCGACTTATTTTTTTACTATTTGAAGGGCATGTAGCTGTCGTGACGACATGTGCCGCTGGAACTGACAGTCATACATGTGTGGTCGATGGGGCGTGGCTTTGTTCATATCTCCGTCTCGAGCAAGCCATGTGCACCATGTCCAGCTGGCCGTGGGATACATTTAAGGTCATTTAAAATGGAGGTCTGCAGCTGCCCAGCAGTTCCACAGACGCAAGATCACGGACACACTGGACAAAAGGATGAGTCACACGACCGGACATTCAATGCACTGGCGCAACCAACCGTTAATTGATGCATTTCGGCTTCTGCACTCCATTCACTCATTGATTAATTCATGCGAAATGCTTCCAGCTTTTTTTTCCGAATAGGCGAATACCGAAGCATTATGCAGTGAATTACTATGCGAAATACGCCAACATCATGCATGGCAACATGCTTGTTAAGGCTTAGTCGGTTACTGACGGTTGACATGTTTTATGTTTAATATAAAAATTATGTGACTCTAAATAGGCCTATATATACTTACTCAGGGTCTTTAGGGACGACAAACATATTAAGGTGTATTACATTAGATTCTCGTAAGCATTCTCTGATTTACATAATACACGTGGTCCTATATAAGATAAAGGATGCAGGTATACGTAACGGCACATCAAAGAAGGTGTGCACTGAAAAGAGTGCATACCGGTAATTAACTTATAGGACCAGCGCAGTCTCTCTCTCTCTATATATATATATATTCCCGGATATTCCCGGTGGAGGCAAGCAAATTTTTCTCTCTTCATTTATTCAAAATATATATAGTGTTATTATATTACGTAAATATAAATGATATAAAGTAAATTACATTGATATAAAGATAGTGTCGCAGTAATATGGTGCATTTATACAATGGAAATATTTACAATCGGATGTAATGCCAATTTGGAAACAAAATACAAGTAGATAAAGGCCTAGATATTAAAAATCTCGATATATATTGGATGTTACGCATCGAGATATAGCCGGGTGTATAATAGCTATGCAATTTTTTCTTAATCTACATTTATGAACATCTATGTGAAATATTCTCAATACATTTATGAACATCTACGTTCTTTTTATTTTTTGATCGTTTAAATTTATATCTAATACTAATTTTAAGCCTGTATAGTATATAGCTAAACTGTGCATATATAGGCATATCAAATTAAGTCAGTTTAGCGGTTTCATGGGCTATTTAATAAAACATCGTATTCTGGTCGAAGCCGCATTAACTGATAAAAGATGTTTCTTTCACGGCCTTAAAAGCTTACTTCATGCAAACTCATTCATGTGTGACACACAGCTAACACATGCCCGTGTGATACTCACCTGGCACGCGACCGCACGAGCTGATTAACTGTTAAACTAACGGTTAATCCACCAGTCTCTATGTACTAATTATAATCGGCATTGTGAACAATCTGCTTTGATATATTCCACTGACCATCTGATCCCATCATTATCTACTTGATTAGTACAGACACCATCGCCCATCTGTCAAATCCCTTATTAAAATTACTAAATGTATGTATAGGTAGGTCTACATACACAAATAGACTAAGAGTGTTGGCCCCGCTTGCTTAGGCATCGGGTTCGATCTAGGCATGAGATTTTTCCTTTCTCTATATTTATCAAAATGCATGTGGAAACGAACAGTCGTTTTCTTTTTACATATGCATAACCCCTGTAGACACCACATTTATGATATATTGGCCTACATCATAGTATGTAAAAAGTAATTATAATTAAAAGAAAAAAGCATTTCATTACTAATTGTTGAAAACAAAAATTAATGTAAAACACATATAGGTTAGTACTCTATCGCCCTATTTTACATGTCATTTAACACAATGGCGCTTGTACCCACGCATATGTAGGTCTAAGTTGTAGTATTCTCTTTCACATATTATCATAGTTATTACCGATCGATGGACACTGTACGGAGAACTCGGGAAACTATAGCAGACAGTTGTTTATGTATACAAAATCTGCACGATATTTTAAAAAACCAGAATAGAAATTAACTCTGACATTTTCTGCTAGTTCTGCTTTTCTGAATCTGACAGTATTGTCATTTCATCAATGGCATTTGAAGAGCATGCTGCAATGTTGTGTGAGTGGGCCCCAGAACATGCATAGATTTCAGCTGTTTCAAGAAACCCATTTCGATTTGACAGGTATACTATAAAATCAAATATTTATGTTAAATTTGCTCGCTAAAAGTTACAATATGTTAATAATGACAATTTAAGACATTTTTCATTGATTTTAATTAATTTCTATAGCACGGTTTGTGTTTTCACGCTGTGTGAATCCCCCGTTCGAGTTGAGATGTGGGTCACGCGAAACCGCTGCGAGAACGAGGACAAAAAGCATCTGGGCTCGCGACTCCAGTACAAACGTTGCAGCTGTGGAGAGGAGACGTGGCAAGAGCAGTCGGCGATAAACATAACCAAGAACTGCTGCGTTTTCTAATGGGGGATTACGGATTTGAGCTTAACACGAATATAAGAGCTCTTTCTCCTGTAGACTTTGATCAGTTGTCCAACAATCAGTCATTATTTTCTCCCAATTTGGATTCTCCGCGTACCATGCAAGATGAAACACTGCTCGAGAAACCTGCTGCTGTGGTTAAGCAGTCGGTACAGCAGCTGTCGCCAAACACAACTAGCAATGGCACTCATCCAGGTTTGATAGAAGACTCAGTGTTAAAGAGAGGTAAGATAGACACTTCTTGTTCTGACAGTGACGAGAAAAAATCTGAAATTTTGAGCTCGACATCATCGCAGTTACAACTGGGTCTATCGGACCCAAACACCTCAATCATCACATCTTTAGCCTCAACTCCTGCTAATTTTTGGCCAACTGCCACCCCAGCGGGGCCCGATGATACATTTTTACAAGGATTTCATGCATTAAACGGAACCGTTACCTTTCAACATTTTTCTCCAGCTCCAAATACTGTTTTCAACGCGAGTATTCCCCCACATATGGGAATGAACGTGGCGCAGCAGCAGCCATCTCATCAGTCGCGGAGAGCCATTACCGGCCAGTCGCATCATAATTTCCCTCAAAATCAGAGACAACATCAGCAATCCAACATGATCTTGAATAATTCCAAATCTTACCCTGCGTGGAGTAGTGCACCACAACAAACAGCAGGGACATGGTCTGGTCAACAAAACCAGGCAACCCTTTCTCCATGGGCAGGCATTCAACAGCAACATAGGAGATCAACACCTAACCTCCAGGCTAATCCCATGGCGTCTTTGAAAAAGAATTTCCCTCAGAATTTGAATCATCAGCATCATTCATCTGTTATTGCCCCGTCCAAGTTTCGTCGGAGTACCTCATACCCAGGGCACATTCAACCACAAATTGGTTCCAAACAGTACGAGATTTCAGGCATGGAAGAGTTTCATCGAGATGGAATTCCCTCTTTTCAGGTAATTAACACAGTTAAAATACAACATTTATCCTCAGTTTGCAATATATATATACTGGATAATAAATAAAATGCCTGCAGGATATGGAGTTGTACATTTAAGGTTTTAATTTGTTACTTTACTAATTATACATCTGGGCATTATGTAAGTGTTTCATGAATATATAATGGATAACACATGGTATTAGAATCATGTCATGGTCATGCTTTCTATAAGACTGGAATTATTTGTTACATGTAGCCAGGTTATAGGCAATTTACATGTAGTTTATAATTTGTTTACTTCTACGTAATTTGGAAAGGCTGTCTTTAGATATGACATCATTTTTGGTGTTTGGTTTAGGTTAAGTGCAGAATAAGGGTAAGCTTTCGGCGTTTATCAGAACTAAGAATAGTATGCTTTGTCATACGGTTACATAGATGACTTATCAATAATTTGTGTAAATTGGCTGGTTCATGTCTGTCCATAAATTTATATCATGAATCGGCTTAAGCTTATTGAGTGTGTTAAAAGATAACTAGTTCAGTAACAGCTTTGTTTAATAGAGTGTTGAAATTTTGAAAATATGTTGCCCCACATGTTTCACAATTTTGCTTGCACAATGTTAAATTCTGGAAAATTTTGCGGGACAATTTAAATTTTTTTACCAGCCTACCTATATGTGTGTCAATCTTGAGTCATGACCCCTGTTTGGTCTCGTGTTTTCCATCTTTCTGTGGTATTGTAACTCAAAAATGTGTTCATTTAATTATAACAGTATTTGGAAACAAGTGTGTCTGCATTTGCAAATATAATGTCACTTATAAACTCATCCTATAATTTAAAGACAGGGGAACCACCATTTCACAGACCCAGTGTCATGTTATTGTTTTCTTTCTTTTTTTCTCTTTTTTTTATTCTCCAGATTTAAAATGTGTTGTCCTTGTGACATCCTATGGTCATGGCAAACAAGACTATCAGTTTCACTTTCATTTCGCTCCTTCTCATTCAGATTTCTATATCCTAACCATTGAGATTCTTATGTTGTGTGTGTTGCTTGTTATAGATGCATTATCTTATAGGCTGCTACAGTCAACATGCTAACACTGTCAGTTGGAACTGATGTTATTTTTAGAACATCAACATTCATTACATTGCTAGGGAGCTCCGGGCATTGGGAGGTTCTCATTTTGACCCTAAATTCTCCGTGCAGTGGTTAACTTATTGATATATTATGGTGTTGTTGTGTGTTAGATACATGTAGTTGTACATGCGACATTGTTCTACGTCTGATTTTTAACAGTTTTGGGACAGAAAAGATTTTATTGGTTTAAGTAATACCTAAGAGAACCTGGAAAACTTCTTAATCCTTATTTTATGTTTAGTTGACTGAGGTGTTTTATAGTTCATGTTAATTCAGCATTTGATAAACGTTCTACGTCATGTGTCATGTGATATTAACATGTGAGATTGGGTTAACAAAGGTCGTTGTAACAGATTATACAGTGGGTGAGAGCATATAGTGTTTTCCAGCGTACAGTACATATATGTTTGCTGGGTTATATTGATCCACTGAGCCAGTGTATGCCTGTAACATAAGGAGGGTGGGAGTAACATGGGGGAGTGAGTTGTATAGAAATGGAATGGTCGACCAGTACTGAGCTGAGCTATGCTTTTCAGTATGGGAACCACCAGCTGGTAGAGTAGAATACCAGTATTATACCCCTATGCAATTCCTTCGCATTTCTTACAAGGCAGTTGTTTTACCCCAAATATTTCATCAGTTAGTAAACGGTATATGGTAAATTGCGTAAAATTTCTTTAAGTCCAAATTAGCTTTATATTTCTACATGTTCATGAAACTACAAAGAACCGTTAGCCAACACATATAAAATCTCCTTGATAAAGATTATGATAAGCTAAACGGCCTCTGATAATTATTGATTTTCCAAAACAGCTGACACAATTTTACCAACAAAACAGTGGCTGGCTATAATGTTTCTGTTTACTATTTATAGCCTGGGTGCAAAAGACGCATTTTATCAGCAAGAGATAAACTGAACTGATAAAGTCTAAAGTTATGTTTATTTCCCATTGACATCAACTTAAGTTATGCTTGAATCTAATCTATAATGAGATATTAATTCAGGGATTCATACCCGTCAGTTTTACAAACCTACATGTATATCTGGTTTACGTTTGTAACATTCAGTTAAAAACTCTGAAAACTGATGCCATAGACAAAAAAAGACATACTTAACAATCTGAATCAGAATGATGTAAACTGAATTGCTTTGGTGTGTTGAAATCTTATTTCAGTTTGCAAAATGCTTTAAAGAGTAAATAGACGAAAATTAAATATTCATAAACGTTGGATACACGTTAGTATGGCCATTGAAAGTGAAAGTTTATAGAGCCTCGATCTTTTCTGATCTCCAGAATATGATGGAAAGGTATAAAAACTTTACTTTCAGTGTTGTTACTTCAAATTTTGTATTTGAAATGAAGTTGTTGAAAGATATGGTTGTGATTGCATTCATGGTGATTGATTAACAACACCGAATAACATCATAACATGATTTTGTAAATCTTTTAATGGTTTTGTTCGACATGAACTGATTGGCTCATCGTGGTTGTCAGGCTGTGCATGTGTTATGACTTAACTAGCTATAACAACAACATAGGTATGATGACCATTGCATCTTGTTCAATCCACTCTCAAGTTTTGACAGTACTTTTAGGTAGCTCTTCAGCTCATATGCTCGCAGGGTTATGATATGCATTCAGTGTAAGATAGAAATGAGAAGGCCAATAATTAGAGCTATTATTGAATTAGACTTGATTTTTTTTTTGTAACCACGAAGCCAATCTGTTTTTCCTGTTTTGTTTCTTTCAGTGGTGTCTAGGGTGGATTCCTTCACCTAATGGGCTGGCACGCTGTTATGTGAGTGAAAAAACTTTAAGCACGGCATAAATCCCTAATTTAAGTAACCCCATTGATCAATATTTGCCATTCTCTAAGTAAAATTTGTTTGTTTGTTTGTTTGATTGGTATTAAAAAGGTGTTTAACATTGTACTTGAGCAAATACTAATGATAAAAGTAGGATCATACTAGGATGACATTATGTGTGTCATAATCATTCACATTGAATTAATCAGTAATGAAAAATGGTTTGACTTGAACTGTAGCAATATTTTGTTCACAGAATAATTAGTGATTTTGTTTTATTGTGAACTGCAATTTTTCCTGTACAGTTCTAATGGTCAGCAGCCTTGTAACTCTTAAAGGGTTTTGGTTGTTAGAAAAGCAAAGTGAAACTTTAGACCAGATAAGTGCCACTTTCAATGGTCGATAGAAGTCCACTTCTTATGAAACCAAAGCATGCAAAATTTAATACTTTTCCAGGCCTTCTGATATTAGGTGAGTGATCTGTGTTAAAGCATAGGACAGCACACCTCAAATCAGAAGGCCTGTTTTCCTCCAATATTGAATATTTTTCATCCAAATTCAGTCTTTCAATTAATTTTTAATATGGATACAATTGAATAGTTTGGTGCCAAATTGACTATATTCAATCTATGCAGTATGGGCAGCTAATCATCCTGTAGATTACACTTTTATCAGCCCCTGACTTTACTTCTCTACGGCATCAGAGTAGCCTGGAAAGATGTTCAGGCCATCCTTTAAATTACCTCTGTTTTCGGTAACCCTACTGACCCGTCATAAACTGAAAATTTTAGTTAAGGGGGTTTTTAAAACACCAATTAACCAAATGTGCTTATCACTCAGGAATAAAGAAAAGTAAAAAATATTGTCTACCGCCCTACCTACCTACCCATGTTTTTCATAGGTTCGGTACCTGAAACACAGATTTTTTTAAAGGACGGCCTCCATCAAATGCAGATCAATGATGACTGGGAAGTATATATTTAAGCTCAGGCTGCCGCAAAACATGAAAAGGAGATCTGCTCCTTGTTTAACAGGCAAAATAGGAAAAGTCAAGTATTAAATCAAGACTTTTCTTTAGATGGTGGTGAATGGCTTCATCAAGCAGTAAGATATTCAAAATGTGCACCTGAGTGACTAGTGGGTGACAGCTGCATTTGGATAAATACAAATGGAGAATAACAAACAAAAAGTTTTGCCATAAGCTTGCACATATAATAAGCTTACAGACTTCATTATGCTGATTGAGAGAGAATATAATAATTCTCACATCTGCTACTAAACACAGTGGGGGTGCACAGCTGTCCTTTTTGCCCCCATTCATACATACAGGGGAAGAGATTGATTATAAGTAGTCTTAAGTGAACATTGTTCATATCTTCATTTACTTGGTGAGGTAACATATATATATTGTAATTGTGATAACTCGATGTTGATGCTGAATGTATGTTCTTCATTTTAAGGATTAACTTATTGTGATTGATTTTACTCCTTAGGATCGGAGTGGAACATACGACACAATGAGATTTCCGTCATTAGAAAGCCATCTTTTGGATATTATGCGCTCTACGGGTGACCCTTCTGAACACCTCAAAGGTAAAATATTTGTAATCTATATCATGTCCTGTTTTACAGGCCAGCACTGAGCAGTCTACAATCATGTAATTTATGCTCAGCGGTCTCTCACGTCACATGAGCATGTTTTAAAATGATGATAGTCAGAGTGGTCAGACTGTCACATACATATGTTGTGTTACATGTATGTTGGTTTTTAATCTGATTATCTGTCAAATTTAAAATGTCTCTGATTTTAACGTAAGATGTTTTTCATGTCACACTGATTCAGCTTTTTAGTGGATCAATTGAAGACTACATGCAGCGAAATAGAACTTGTACTTCCTGCTCAATAGAAAGAACCTCTAACTGCTGTTCTATTTTATATTCATTATAATTTTTTTTAATAAATGTCATTGTCTTCCAAATCTTCCTCATAGTTGAATTTACATTTATTAAATGTAAAAATACACATAAAGAGATATGTAGTGACTTGTGATTTAAAGATATGTACTTTTCTAAACGTACAGTTCAATATCCAATCATGGCATTATGTTCTATTTCCTCTTGTGCGAATGATTTCCGTCCGACCTTTCAGACTTGCAGATATTTAAATTTTTATGTGTACAGTAGGTCATCCTGATGCAGTCTTAACATCAGTGCTGACAAATTGACTCGTAATATAAAGTTCCCCTATTCAAATCATATACTGTTCCCTTCTTTCGGCGAGTAAACACTTTATAAAGAAAACATAGCCAGTAAAAGCTACAATTGTGGGTTGTGACAGTGGACTGCATTACATCAAAGAATATTGGCAAATCTCTTCAGTAGGTTTTCAGTATTTAAGTCCTTTAAATTGCTCTTGATAATTGTAAATAGAATATAGAATCTAAAATAAAATAACATACGAGACAAGTGAGACCAAAAAAAAAAAAAAACTTTAGAAGAGTGAAATTGTAAGGATTACTTTACAACCTAACTCAAAATTCCGTTATTATACTTCCTTTAAGCTGCCAGGAGTTTTGGGAGAAAACCAGGTATTTTATTTAAAGATGACTCAATTATTTATTATTTTACTTTCTTTTTAAACTTTTCTCTGCATTTGATTTATCTAGTTTAAATTATTTGTTCATGTTTACCAAGTTTATTGTTTCTTGAAGTTGAATTGTTTTGCCATGTTGCATTGCACTCTCCATTGGTTGGTGGCTCAAGTGCACCCCCTGTTACTAGTTCACAACCCTTGAGGCACACAGTCATATGTGTGCACCTTTTGACTACCTTTAACACTGTTAATAACTCTTCTATAACTAATATACATGTACATGTAGTTAGAGCGCTGGCCCTGCAAGATGTAGTTAGAGGCTCGAGTTCGAATCGTGGTGGAGGCAAACACAATTTTCTTTCTCTACATTATTAATAAATATATGTACAGTATGTCACATTTTTTGTGGGTGAATTTGGACATCGCACTTCCCTGAATGACAACACAAATTTAGGTGTTTTTGCTCGTGTTTACAGCAAGTAACAACAGCATCACACATGGGAAAATAAATGAAATAAACACCAGCTACATTGTGACATTTGAATGGCAACAGAGCACCACTTTAATCTCAAATTTAGATCTTTCTTTCAAGAAAAGACAACTTTATTAACGTTGAGCATAGATATTTGTAATATGCTGGATTTTGTCTGATAAGCAAAGGTAAATCTACAATTTAACTTTGAAAAGTTAAGTAAGGCATTCACTATTGTATGACACTCACCATAGCCGTGCTGCTTGCCATATTGACTGCAGCCAAGTGTTAGCCAATCACCTACATGTATCACCTCTTTTGACAATGTGAATAAATCCTATTTCCGACATCTCGTAACAGCAATCCATTATGTATACCTACACCATATACCAGATGCTCCATTATAAACAACTATTAAAATACAAATTTGTACCTCCTTGTGTTAGAGAGGTTGGGACCAGTTGTTGTTTCCGCTTATTGAATACATCATTTTTCTTTTTATTGTAAACCTGTGAATCTTTGTTATAAACTTATGGTCCTTCAGTGAAAGGAAAGTATGCAGCTATATTTATTTGTTGGCCAAACTCATTGGATACTGGTATGGGTTAATCAAAAGCTTTCTCTTCCTTTAAATTTCTGAACAAAAGAAGAAAATTAACTATTTTAAGTAGAAAATGACAATCTTTATGACATACTTCATCTAAAAATTGTTTCATTATGATCACTGGCATTTTCAAATTTTGTCCACGGGTAATTTTAGCAAAAAAGTTAACAGACAAATAAAAAATTTCTTCCAGGCTTTGTGCATTTTGGATCCCATTGATTCTGACATTGTGGATTTCTGTGTCTGCTGAACCTTCGCATAGTAAAAGCTTTCTGGATTTATCCCTTTTGAGCGACACTACCCCTTGGGGAAAACAACATACATCAGTAATGTTAAGCTTTCTTATATGGATAAGGTTATCAACATTTTTTAAATCAATTTCATGAATGATTGAGGAGGGGTATGTTTTTTGTTGATGTTATTTTTTTTCTGGACAATTTGACTTAATCGTAATGAATGTGTACATTAGTTTTTTTTCTTAAGTTTTGAACATTGAAGAATACTAACTTAGGCATGAGTTAAAAGGAAAGGCTCAACAAGGGTTGAATTTCCCTAAATCCTGGTCAGTCAAACCGGAATATACATGTATAACAGCTTTTGCCCTCAAAATATTTTACTGATCTGCAATGCCTTAATCATTATACATGTAAGTAGTGTAATAAATCAGAAAATCACTGGTCTGAAGTAATTCTTTATATTGGTCTTTCCTTTACCATTTCTGTGGTAAATGGGAGCTTGCCCGCAAATCTTTTAAAACGCCCATTACCAACTGGTATTAAACTTTTGTTACATAAAATGATATATCCATACACCAAATATTCTATTTCGTCAATATATTTATGTATATATATATATGAGTAGCAATTTATTCAAAATATATGAGTAGCAATCAAACACCCAGAAATTTTGAGGATCTCCGAGAAAAGTCTATGTGTGTATGTGCGTTATGTTATTGAAAAAATTCTAACCATGTGGTTCACTAGGCCCTGTCACTTGAAGACATTATAACCGTGTATTTCGACTAACTCATGCATGTAAATTGTCTGTCCAAGTTTTGATGTGTTGAGAAATGCAAATTGTTTTCATCCAAGTGGATTTTCTCATTTTTGCCTACAGAGTAAGTCACAAGTGACATAGCAGCTTTACCCGCATTGCAAAGTTAGTGACAAAGCAGCTTTACCCACATTTCAGACTTAGCTGAATGTATATGGATAGTCAGATGCTCCATTATGATGCCATGGGTCACTGTTGCAATAAATGAAAATGCTGGGTTCTCTCTTTACTGGAAGTGCTTTGCTACAACTGTGAACATAGCATAAGGCACTACAGTATGTCAATAAATAGTTCATATATGATATACCACAACTGATTAGGCTTTCTACATTATAATGTGCAAGTATTTTATTCACACTCTTCTACCAGGCCATTGTTATCGCTGTATAGGGTTTGCTCGTAGCCAACATGCTTGTTGTGGCTTGGCATCTCTGGTTAAGGGAGAACCCAGTGTGTCACTTGCTGATATTATAGCAGCGCCCCCTGGCATCATAATGAAGTCTGCAACTATCCAAATCCATGTGGCAAAGTCTGCAATGTGGATAAAGCTGCCATGTCACTAACTCTGCAATGTGGTTAAAGCTGCTATGTCACTAACTTGGTAGGCCTAAACAAGAAAACCTGCCAGGATGGAAACATTTTGCTCTTTGCAACACACAGTGGTCAATTTCAAGACATGGTTAGAATGTCTTCAAGTGACATGGCATTAAAGCACTTATTACACATAGACTTTTAGTTGGGATCCCCTTCCATAAGACACAACAATCCTAGGCACTAAGGGTTATTGTCCAGGTAGGGTTATTGTCCAGGTAGGCTGATCTCTGTATGATGACATAAAGGAGCTTGACTGGGTAACCTGCTTTGTCCTTGTATGTCTTCCATCTGTTTCTTCATACAGCATCAACCTTTGTGGTGAAGATAACTGTTCTAACACTTTATTATTGCACATATAAGCTTACATAGATGATTTACTTCAATGTAATTATTCGTTTATTAAGTTAATATTTTTTTTATAAAAAAAAATGAATACATGTAGCTGTTGATTTCTATGTAAAATAGAGGATTTTGTGTCGGCTTCCATTTACCGTGTTATAGCCTCCACTTTTACAGCCCAACTCATGTCATATTAAAATTTGCCAATTCTCTGAACATTGTGATCACTTTGTAACAACTGATATGCATGTATTTTTAAAAATTGATCACACGTGCAGTCGATTTATAATCTCATGTTCTAGATAAACTCCCTGAGACAAGTTTCTAAATAGATCTTAATCTTGATAACCTACAACTCATATATGTGTACATATATATATCGAAATAGCCATGGACAGTACTGACATCTGGTTAAAATTCACAAGCCTTCCCCAATAGAATGGTTTGTATTGGAGTCTCAACTAGTGCTGAAACAGATAACCGCAAACAAATAGTACAGGGCCTTACTATTTCTATTTTTCCTACTTGCTCTGGGGGACAATCAGTATGCCGTGTTAAAGTTGTCCCTAGTCATCATGGTGGTGTGCCCATCCTTATGAAACTTTATTTTTTTTTTGCACTTTATTTACTTGTGGAAAGTAGAAATTTTGTGAACACGCTAGCTTGAACACAAATTCACTGATTAACTTCAAACTTGGTATGCATCTCTTTCCTGTTAAGACGACGGATGGTATTGCATTTCACCAAATTCTGTTTAATCTAAATGGCCGTTATTATATAATTTTAGCATATTCATGCCTGTATGTGTTGTGAACACGATAAGTAAAGAATTAATTCATGGATTAACTTAAACTTGGTATGTAGCTTCCTCCTGTCAAGATGACGGATGAGATTGTATTTCACCAAATTCCATAAAACAAAATGGCTGTTATTACATAATTTTAGCAAATTAATGCCTATGTGTTGTGAACTCAATAAGAAGAGAATAAATTCACGGATTAACTTCAAACTTGGTAGGTAGCTTCCTTCTGTTAAGATGACGGGTAGGATTGTATTTTACCGAATTCTGTAAATCAAGATGGCCGCCATTGCATTATTTTACAATTTTCATATCTGCATTTGTTGTGAACACTATAGTTCTGTAACAAATTCACAGATTACTTTGAAACCTGGAAGTGAGCTTCCTACTACTAAGCAATAGGATAGGATTGCATTTCATCAAATTGCGCAAAACAATATGGCCACCATTGCATAATTTTTCAATATTTGCGCCTAAATGATCACTTTGAGAACAAATTCACTAAATAACTAACTTTTACGGTAGCTTCCCCCCATTAAGACAAAGAATGGGATTTCATTTCTCCAAATTACGTCGAACAAAATGGCCCCCATTGCATTATTTTACAATATTCACTCTTATGTTTTGTGAACATGATAGCTTGAGAACAAATTCACCAATTTACTTGGAATATAGCTTTCTTCTATTAATACGAAGGATAGTATTGCATTTCACCAAATTATGCAGAACAATATGGCGACCGTTGCATAATTTTTCAATATTGATGCCTTGGTGCTGTTAACATGATAATTTGAGAACATCTTCGCCAATTAACTTGAAACTTGTACTGCCCTTTCTGTCCTTAAGATGACGAATTGGTATGGATATCACCAAGTTCAATAAAACAAAATGGTCACCATTGCATAATTAAGCTATGTTTATGTCTGAATGTGTTGTGAACACAAGGCTTAAGAACAAATTCATGGACATATTTCAAACTTGGAATAGTTTCCTCCAGTTAAGAAACTGATGGGATTGCATTTTATTTAATTCCGCAAACCAAAATGGCCATCACTCAATATTAACTTCAAACTTTGTTTTTTTTGATAATACCATAAGGGGTGTAATGATACACTGATACATCGTTTTATCATATACCTATGAGTCTCACCACACAGATACAGAGGCATCGTATATTTATCCGTATCAGATGGTTCATATA
>JAQQZZ010000001.1:250706-267516 GCA_030265115.1 Mopalia vespertina
AATGTGCCTTTGTGCAAAATATAGCAAAATTGATTTAAAATACAATCTTAATTGATTATTGGATGACAAAATTGGTCAAAATCAGTAGCCGAATGCAAATTTAGATGAAGACTGCAAACAATTTGGGAAACCTATAAATCAGTCCCCCTAACTTAAGTTTTCATAACTATGTGGGGCCACCACGTTCTGTCCGTTCTTCTCAACAGCACAGGCCTGGGCTCAGATACCTGCACAGTGACATCACATCAGTCATTCAATAAGCTTACGGTTCCTAACAGTCATTACATATATACATTGCATAAAATTATACATGTGCTTTTGGTTTTTGATGTAAACAGTTGATTATGTTTTCAAAATATGCTGCAGTTGGGCATAAGTCATCAAATCTAGATGCATAAGACTGCATTGTTTGCAAAAAGTTCCTATTTAGTAAGATTATGGAATAAATTAATGTGTCCTAACAAAGCAGGTATCTTGGGCTGCACAGTCTTTGTTTTTTGTGTATGCTACTGAATTTAGAAACCTATCTCTGCCCCGGCCCACAAGGTTTCAAATCATATTTATTCGAAATATTTATACGCCGTATATGCTGTTCTGTAACAGCATACCACTAAGCCACAGCCACGGGCTGTGTTATGAATATGATGTTTAAGCTTATAAGTTTAGAAAAAGAAAGAAAACGCTAGGTTCGGGAAAAAACCCATATTAATACAACACAGCCAAATCCATTTTTGTGTAAGCTTGCCATTAAAGTTGTTGATACCAATAATTGAATATTCACATAGCTTGTTGAGCTACTTGAGAACCAATAAAATATGGGCATATATCTTTCAAATTACTGATAATACTGAAATTTGCTTGAAGTCCCTATAAGTCTAATGTTTATCCAACATTGTATTAAATTTTAAAAACGTTTTAAAAATGGATTTTGGGTATTTATTGTTGAAACAAGAATCAGTTTTGGTTTCCTATTTTGTTTTGAATAAGTTGAATTGAAAGCTTGCTGTGACAAGAGTACAAAAATTGCTTTAACGTATTTGGCTGTTTTACTCCCAATCATAGTCATTTGAATTACATGTACAACCTGAAACCTACTTTATCAAGTAATGCTTTTAGATGGAAAAAAAAACTTTTCTGTTTGTGAAAATGCTCTTGATTTTGGGAGGAAGTCCGTAGAAATTCAGATGAAGGTGGACAGCAGATTAAGCTTATAAAAATGTTGATTGTGTTAAGAGGTATTTGGGATTGATGAAGGGGAACCTGGAACGTCTATTAGATTTGCATTTTTATTGAGTAGGGCTAAGCGAAACTCATCAGCACCTGGATAAGCCTGATTGATTTTTGATTTCAGAGGAAATCACCGCAGCTTTCAGAAGATTTGGTCCCCTGGTTGTAGATTGGCCACACAAGGCTGAAAGCAAATCCTACTTCCCTCCTAAAGGTACGTTTTTACTGTCAAACTGGAAGCTGTTGCTGTCAATATTTAAAATCAATGAATTGATTAGGAAGGTGTGTCTATTGTCCATTATCAGAAATGTGCTTATCACATGTTCTCTATTGATTATTCAGGGGACGAACTGGCTATATGCCATTCAGGTGGGAATGAGTGATTGCAGAAACTCTACATTATTGATTCGCTTAGATTTTGCACTTGTTCCTGAGTAAGAGTTATTCTTCACAGTTTGCTGTTCATGTTAAAGATGTATTTATCTTAACTTGGCAAGCCCTTCAGCACAAGCTGCGAGGGTTTTCTAATTTTGAATGATTGTATTTGTAGCCCTTAGATATGGAAAAGTAGAAACCTCAATGGTAATAGCTGCTTTGAAAAGTTCATTTTAGAAATAACATCAGACAGATGCAATTATATTTATCGTACAATTCACAAGGGAAGGGTAATCTATTTTAATTTTATTGAAAAATGATTTTTAGATACTTTGATAAATTTTTATTTAAATCTGTGATGTTTAAAAATGTAGGCCATTTATTTCGAGTTAAATTGATTATGGCATTTATCTTTGGGTTTATCATTAAATGACAGTTTTATTTTTTCGACAATAGTTTTGTTATCGCATTGATATTGTCTGAAATTGCCATTTATACTAATTATGACATTAATTTTTTGCCAAACTGAAACTATAGTTGTGAATTCAATGTTATTTCAATTGTGTCCATACAATCAGTGGATTGTGAATTGTGTGTTAAGTTTAAGGTCACAAGATGAAACTATAAAGTATAATTGATCTTAGTTAAACTCTTTGACTGAAAATCAATAAAGCCTGGTGTGTGGTGCTCAAAACTAATTCGATCTTCAATCAGTTGTTTTATCATGAAACAGATGTACTTGATAAGCATAAGCAATGCTTAGTGTTAGAATTACAGTAGAATAATTTGAAATGTTAATTTTAAAGAAAGTAAATACAGAACTTCACATGTAGATTCTAACAAAATAATTAGTGTATTTACATGGAAGTGTGATTATTTTTGCTTTGTTTTTTTGGCATTGTTAACCAATGCAATAAAACAGCAAACAATTTCTGCTGTCCATTTAAATATACTTCTGAGTTTATAGTTTAGATTAAGTGCAGAATTTTCCTAACCAACAGACAGTGTCTATATATTGGTTATAAGTGTCATACTCTATACTTAAGAATGCATAATGTATATAGTTTAGGCCACAATCTAGGCCAAAGGTCCTTTTTACTTTCAAACTCCTGTAACACTTCATTCTGTATGGTTTCTGTTTTGTAGGATACTGTTTCTTGTTATTCCAAGATGAAATGTCTGTCCAAGCTCTTATAGAGTCCTGTATACTGGATGATGATAAACTGTATTGGTGTGTTTCAAGTCCAACAATGAAAGACAAACCAGTAAGATATTTACTGTTATACATATTGAGAATGCATAATGCATAGTAAGACACAAAACTCTTTATTAATGTTGTTGCGGTACCTATGCATTTGTCTCAGGGTGAACTTATGCCAATTGTTCCCCACGTTTTAACACTACCCCTTGTTGTTTTGTCGTGTAGCGTGTCTGTTCTCCTTGCCTTTTAAATTTACTTATGTAGAGTATCTAGTATTCTCAAGCAAAATCCTGTTTTTCTAGTGACACAAATTGGACATCTAATAATGTAAATCAATGCAGTAAATATATTGCACGAGCGCCCAGAAAACAAATATTCTAATAACGAACATGAATATTTGAATAACTAAATCTAATATTAGTGTCAGCGCTAGATAGATGATGGTTAGGTCTGCAGTAACCTTGCTTTGGTCTGCATCAAAACTGACATGACTTGCTTGTCCATTACTTAAAGTGTTAGACCTTGACCACTCATAGATTAATTCGAAGCACATTTTAATAATGGAAGTGTCTTTCTCTTGTCAGGATTTTGTGTTACTGCCCAATCCTGTGGAGTATAATTTATCCACTGGTTACGGGCAGTATGTTCTAAGCCTGCCAGGCTGTCTGTACTAAGCACTGGAGAAACATTATTTTTCCAGCTGACTAAAGTGGGCGATTGGAGGTGCTTCCTGTTTCCCTCTTGGGCCCATATCTTAAGGGAATACAAGATGATAATATATTTGTGACGTCTTTGCATTGCATCTTGTGATTGTCCTATCTTGTCAGTGTTTGTTGCCAGTGATATCAAGGGTGGTTTCCTACACCCATTGGGCTGGTACACCGTCACATGGGTGAAATAATCTAAAGTATGGTGTTAAACCCTGAACAAACAGACCAATTCAGGAAAATCCTACACATTTTAAGAAAGTGTTAATGTGGTATATTTAGTCTTGAACAACCAATCTACCCTGAATGTCTATTAGCCTGAAAGGCTTATAAGAAACCGATTACCTGTACTCCGAGATAGCGATAAAGCACTCCAAGATAGTGGTTTCCTTTACCGCATTTCCTCCACCAAACTGCCTAAAGTCTAAGGATAGTTTGTTTGTGAGTATAGCAGTGCTCTGTTTACACAGTACCAGAAGAGTTGATTAAAAGTGTAAAATTTAAACTGTTTTGACTATCACATTGTAAGATTACACATCAAATTGTTTCTTTAGGTTCAAATTCGACCGTGGAGCCTCAGTGATTCTGATTTTGTGATGGATGGCTCTCAACCGTTGGATCCTAGGAAGACTATTTTTGTTGGCGGTGTGCCAAGACCTCTCAGAGCTGGTAAGATACTACAATTAAATACTTTGAATTGTTATACCTCGTAATAAATTGTTTTGTTCTGATAGGTCAATGGCACATGGCATAACAAAAAGCATGACTGGTTTGTGTCAATGCCGTGTAACAATGCTAGTCTTACCCGCTGGAGACTTGACATTTATTTTGCTCCTGGTCAAAGTTATCTCCTTACCGCTCACGTGAAACATTTCTCTAGTAAAGCAGAGGCCGCCAACATCAGGGCATTCTCAAGTGAAGCAGACGCCGACCCATTTAATAGATTATTACAGTGTAATTCTATCTAGCTATAGTTTTCGACTGATAAAGGCTGTCCAATACACAGTTTCTATCATATTTAGTAAATCAAAACAAGTACTGCATAATATAGATGGGAACAATATGATTATAACTGCTTCAAATAGTCATCTTCTCTGCATCTTGTAAACCAAATATCTTCTACCGACCCTTTTAAGACGTGCTGATTGTGGGCATTCCATTTCCAGTCGATTGATACTGAATTATTTCATTGACTTCCTCAATTACAACATCTTTCCAACATGTGTAGTTAAACATTGTATCAAAATGGAGCTTGAACTAAAAAAAACCACAGGATTTCAAAGAATTATGCCAAATTGAATTTAGTACCTCCAGCATGAAAAAGTGTTAAGCAAATGACAAAAAGTGTGTCTACAATAAAAATTTATGTTTAATTCACGTAGTGACTTTCACTCCATAGATTTGTAATATGGAAGATTTTTGCAGGTAAAATTGGTTCTGTGTTAAAACCTAGTTGCTTGTTTGTGTGTTTCAGTGGAGTTAGCAATGATCATGGATCGTTTATATGGAGGTGTTTGTTATGCGGGTATAGATACAGATCCTGAGCTGAAGTATCCTAAGGGAGCAGGGCGAGTAGCTTTCTCTAATCAACAGAGCTACATAGCTGCCATTAGTGCTCGCTTTGTCCAGCTGCAGCATGGTGATATTGATAAACGGGTAAGTTTACATCAAAGATTGCTTAGGGTGAAAACATATGTTCTTTGAAAGGTAGTTAGCTATCCACTATAGTTACTAAGTTATGTACAGTCCTTCTTGTTTCACTATTATGTTATGTAAAATGACTACAAGCTTGTTTTTCAGAAGTATAGTGTTTATATTCCTTGTCAGCTTTCATTTGGCAACAGATGTAGAATTTTAAAAATACATGAAAGAAAAGTGCGTTTAACTCCATAGCAAACATTAAAAGATTTATTAATGAAAACCCAAATACAGACCCTCTTAAAAGATCGATGTAGCTACATACATGTACAAAATCAGTTGTATAGCCAGTGCTAGTAGTTATATAAAGAAAAGTGGTCATCAGCTGAAATGATTAAAACCGCTCGTTTGGCAGGTGTTAAATCTGCAGTGGGTGAATATCAGATGAACAAGCATTCGTGACATTGTGTAGAGAATGCACATTGACGCTACAGTTAGAGGCACTATTAAGTTTGATGGGTAAAAAGCTTATTTAAACTAAGACAGAGGTTTAGAACTGCCATTAACCAGGGATTATGATTAGAGCTAACTAGAACATTGAGAATGTTGATACACTGTGTTGCAAGCTGTCCACTTGTTTTGTTAGAAGTAAAGACTGTTTCCTATCATTGAGCATTGTGCAGACTACAAAACTGTTCAAAAAGAGTATTGATTTTTAAAAAGTTCACTGACCATGCTAAATGCTAGCTTAATAAAGCAAAATGTTGAGCTGTATTTAAATGACCTTTGCTATAATTTCTTCACACCAAGCGTATAATTAATCTTTGGATATAATGAGTGAGAGCTTTCAACAAAATACATTAAAAAGTGATAAGACACCCTATAAGTCCAAAATGTGGAAATGTCAATAATATTTTATTATGTCATATAATAAAATGGATAAATCCTGACGACGGAATATTTTGCTTTGATTGCAGGTTGAAGTGAAGCCTTACGTGTTGGATGACCAGATGTGTGATGAGTGTCAAGGAGCTCGCTGTGGAGGAAAATTTGCACCATTTTTCTGTGCTAATGTTACTTGCCTGCAGTATTACTGTGAACACTGCTGGGCTCAGATCCATTCTCGCCCAGGCCGAGAGTTCCACAAACCTCTTGTGAAAGAGGGAGCAGACCGACCTCGCGCAGTTCCTTTTCGCTGGTGCTAGAAGTCTTTTCAAGTCAGCTTATTATTACTGGTGATGATAATTAATACATATATTAACTAGTCCTCTTTATACCTCACTAGGCTATTTTTCACATACCAAAGCAACTACTACGGTGATTAATTAATATATATGTTGATTTAGTGTTTTTCTTGATGTTCGTGCCATTCGGGTGTAATACAGTTTCCTTACATGTCATTTTATATAATCAGTCAGAGATGTTGCACAATGCAGCTGTATTTTTATTATTACTATTTTTCATCTGCGTCACATTTGTTTATTGGCCGCTTGTGACCTCAGCAAGGCTTTGCTGTTTGCAGGCCAGAGGTTTACCACTTGAAATTATGTCAGACCATATTGCTTGCCTGGGTTACTCATTATTGACTGGTATTTTTTTTCTTCTTGATCTCACTCTACCAAAGACTGCGGTTTTTGACCTATGTTTCCCCACTTCACCCTCCATTTAACCTCGCCCCAACACCCCCAAACCCTTCCCCAATTTTTGTTTATTTGAAGAACCTAGTCATTTCCACACATGGAGGAGGATTTATTTTTACTTGTGAAGTATTGTTTTGTTGCCCTCATAGTTATGCCCTTTGAAATATGGTATTAATTTGAGTTAAAAAGCTCAAAGCTTCAGTTATATATTAATATATATATATATTACTTCTGAAGTATTGTTTTTGTCATAGCCTTAGTTATATGGTCTTCATTTGAGTTAAAAGACTTGAAGCTTCAGTTTTATATATATAGCTCTGAAAGAGGGTATATCATCTAAGAGAAATACAAAAAATATTTGTAAGTATTGCTTTATCAATAATATATTATAAATTAGACAATCAATTATATTTTTGTTTCTTTATTCTCATACAAGTATTTATAGTATAGTATAGTTGAATTTTATGTGTATGATTGTTGCACAGTGGATGTTATTATTAATGGATGAGTGAGTGTTGTCTAGTCAGATATTTTACTACCATTTTCCCATACAAATATCACTTTGTTGTGAGATTTGTGGTTGGTAATTTGAAATGGGAAGGGTTACCCTTTCTTGGTAGCTTTATCCAACTGCTTGGTGTATATATCCATTTTCTCCTTGACTATGGGCTACATTGTGTGGCTCCAAAATCCTAGTATTTATAGTAAATTAAGCTAAATTTCTTTCTTAATCAGATATATATTAGTTTTGCAGAAAGAACTTTACTCTTCCAAGGATGTATAATTTTGTTCTAAAGTTTTTAATATATTTTCTGGTACATTGAGAAGGTTTATCGGGTGTAAATGTTTTTGTATGATTGACAGTAATTTTGTGGTATTAGAAAAAGGCTACTCTGAAATCCTTGATACTGTGAATTTCAAAGGGCTGATAGGATTGTAATTCATTCTGAATTATAAGATATCTATATACATATATATATTTCAAAATGTCTGTGGATGTGTGTATGATTTTTATTACAATTTTTATCCATTTCACATGTCTTTTTTTTTCTTTTTTTTTAAGTTTCTAAGTGATAGAGGAATCCATTTGTTTGGAATATATATACCCTTCTATCACAAGTTTTATGTTAAAAGTTGCTCAATGTCTTATTTTACTATGATATCTAGTGATAGAGTCCAGTTTGTTCAACAGAATTCTCCATGGTATTACCATGTATATATTTATTATACTTATTTTCTTGTTGTACATGTATATCTGTTACTTAGAAAGATATATTGGTAGCCTCTACATATCAAAGTGATTGTATGCAAGTTTGTTCCTGTGTGTCTGGTCTGTTTTTTGTGAAATTTGGTGATAGCTTTGTGAATTCAACAGATTATCGGTGGTATGAAATGGATTATTTTTAAATAGATATATCACTGTATTATATATATATATCAGAAAGAAAAGAACATTTTGTTTTATTATTTTATTGTTGTTTGTCACATCTTTTTCTTCGTACTTGTAAAATCTTAAAAGATTTCATCTACTAATAATCTGCGGATGAATATCCCAGCAAGTCAGTCTGTGAAAAGTAATGTGCTTATTGTAAAAATGTTCAGTCATTGATGTTTTATTAATTATGGTGTTCTATTCAACTGAATGTTTTAAAAAACAGAAAAATTATATAAATGCAAAAAAAAAAAAAAGTTCTAAAAATGTATAAAATTAGCAAAGCAAAGTTTTAAAATAAAATATGGCTTTTTTTATTTTTCTTGGTCCACATTTTGCATACAATTGATGAAACAGTTTCAGCTTCATAACGTTTTTTATTGTTGGATACCAATTTCAAGGTTTTATAATATTTCACAGTTTGTAATTTATGGAGTTCAATTTTTCAAGCGTTTGTAATATTTCATAATTTTGTACTTCAGCATTTTGGATTTCCGGTTAAGAACATTTTCAAAGACAAACAATGTTATAAAATTGCCACGATTGGAAAGAATTTTGTAGCATTATTACATTATTGAATTTTTTGGTATATGGTGCTATTTTGTTAATAAAGTTAAAACAGAAAAAAGGAAAGTGGTCCCTAAGTGGCTTTCAGTCCTCATGAAATGTATGTAGAAAGTTTGTGTTGTGTACTCCTTTATTTTTGTACCATTTGACTTCAAGATTTGCCTATGCCATTTTGAGAATAAAACGAACTGTGATTAATAATGTCAAAATGCTGCCCTAATCTGCAGGTTGAGCACATCACACCTTCAGTTTCTTAGCTCCTGTTTCCCAAATGGTGACCTTTTCCTGCACGAATAGCCCTAAATGGCATCAATCCACAAAGCACAGCACAAACTACATATTTCTTATATATAATTCAACCTAGCTAGAACCTCCCTAGGTAAAATGTTGAAGTGAATGTGATGTAACTAGTCTGTGATTTCAGCAGAATAGCCTCCATTTAATATTGTAAACAGTTATTCAATGTTCAACACTTTCTCTCCATTTGTATATGGGTGTGTAAGATATGATCCTCCACAACTCTAGATTGTAGAATTAGAGATAACTTACCAGATCTTTCCATTTTATATTCTCCATGTAATAGGTAGACTCCAGGGCTTTCATGCCATTATTAGATAATCCATTTGTTACAGTATCGGGTATTTGTACTTGTGATGCTTGACAAGCACTGTGTCAACTCCCAAGTTTATTTTAAATTTGAAATATGGAGACAGTTTATTGTGCCTACTCACCAATGATCTAGCCATACAACTCATTGAACTTTTGTCTAGCCCCAGTTAAAAAGGCATGACCACCTTCCAGGTTCTCTGTGCGATGCAGCCAATATCCTAGTCAGCCAAGTAGAATAGTTTTATACTGAAAACTAAGCAAAATCATATGAAACAAACAAAAGTCCAAACAAAGGTTAATAAACAAGTCCAGTCAAGCAGAATCAATCCAATTTTTGCATGTTCATTTTTTTAAGGATTTGCCCAATACATACAACCAATGCCTTTTTCATTCATCTGAAGATATGTGAAGAAATTGCTACCACCTTTTTCATAGTGGTCGGTTCATTAATGTTCCAGTTATTTTTGGTATTGAATGTAAATACATAGATTTTTCCAAGAAATTTTGTCCCACTTTAATATTTTTGGTATACTTTTCATGAGTTAATAATTATTATTGTTCTGGTCCGTGTTATGAATGTTCACTAATATGAGATGTCAGAAGTTTTGTGACGCTTTTGTCTCTCCTATAGTTACTTCATGCAGTCTGAACTAACTTTTAAAGTTATTGTTTTATACAGTATTAGCATTTTGTCATATTTTGTCTGGGATACTTTATATATATAGTTATGTTGATAAAGTTGAGTTTATTTTCTGTCCTATCCAGAATTATTTTTTGAGTCACGATTTTTTTATTGGCAAAGCTAATGCTCTCCTTTCAATAATTAGCATTTATATAGTAATTGTTGGTAATATATTATTCTGATCATGGAAGTGGTCAGCTGTAAGTTTTGTATGGCATATGAATGAGTGCAAATCATCTGCATGTTGTATTTCATACAAACCATGCAGTTGTTGACCACTTTTCATGTCAGTTTTATTTTGTATATGGGAAGTTCCTCAGTTGTTATGTTGGATGCCATTATGATATCCCAAAGTTTCTATGTTTTTTAAAAATAATAAAATCAGTCATTCTTTTGCAATGGATATCTCTAGTGTCTTTGGTTTATTTTTGGATATTTTCATAATTTGTTTTCTATAACATTTTTATAAATTTCAAAGTTCAACTATGTTCATCGTTTAATCGTGTTAGTACAGTGGGTTCAAGTGTCCATGGCAAATTGAAAGGGGGGAACTTTGTTTTCTCCATTATCCAGCCATGTTATTTATACTTTGAATTAATTTTAATATATTTCTAACACTTACGTTTTGTGTATGGATTTCTTGGATTAATAAAAGTTTCATCTGAAATTGCTTGCTTGTGGCTTTACTAACCTACTAACATAGGTGTGTTTGTTTAGTTGCTTTATATTCTAGATATATCTTTTCCAGAGCAATATACATCACTCATGTTTTGGTGAGAATCCTTGACGAAAAGGTTAGTGACCCAAATCCCAATATTTAAATGCATTGTTTTGTTTTTCTTGAATTAGAAAGTGTGTATTCATGCTACTAAAGATGCTTATACGAATGTGGTTGATGTTCTTGCAAACCGTGATTACTAATGCTTTGTTGTTGAGCTCTCATAACCTATTCACATGCCAATATAATTCCTCCTTAAAAGAAAAGAGAGGGACGGGTAGTTGGAATTTTTTTCGGGTCGGTTGCTGGAAGCGCTATTAAATTTAATCCGCTATTAGATGACGTCACGCCACGTTGAAAGTCTATCTCTAACCCGGTATTAGCGATTTAATCTGGTGCTAGCGGCTAAGCGTCTTTCGAGCAACTGGCCCCTGGTACGATGGGGCATCAGGCAGCCATACACAATGCTTCGCATGCTTGTCAATGTTTTTTGGCAGTGACGTTGGTTTGGAGGCGGGGGGATATTTCGTCTATTGTGTTGCTGGGAAATAACCGTAAGTATGGCATAAAACAGCACTCGAGTAAACTGAGAACTTCAGCCACGCTTTTGAGGTAGTAAATTGATACCTAGCATGTACAGTAGAGCTATAATGCACAGCTTGTCGCTAACCACCTTGAGTTTTCTCCATCGCCTCGACGCGTTTCTTGACCCTGACCCTCTGGAAATATCTGGTATAAAACAATGTAGTAATGGAATAAGAAATGTGAGCTAGGCTGATTATACCTCATATGCCGAAGCACAAATTGCAACCATTGTCTTAGTTGAGCAACGGGTGACTAACTACTGAGCAGTGTTATGGGTTTCAATATATAAACGTAAATGTGCCGTTTTTTGTCCACCACTTCTATAGTAGGGGAGTACTTAGAAATGCTTCTCAGCGTCCGTCCGTCTATCACAAGTGTTTGTGAACAAATTTGACTTGAAAACAAATGCACCGATTAACTTCAAACTTGGTATGTAGCTTCCTCCTGTTAAGACGACGGATGAGATTGCATTTCACAAAATTCCTTTAAGTTGCCAGAGATGTCGTGGTTTCCTTCACCCATTGGGCTGGCACGTCGTCACGTGAGTGAAATAACCTTAATTAAGGCGTTAAACCTCAATCAAACAAACACACCAACCCATTAATCAAAATGACCATAATTTCATCATTTTAGAATATTAGAATTTTAGAATATTCATACTTATGAATATTCTACTTATGTATTGTGAACACGATTAGTAGAGAATAAATTCACGGATTAACTTCAAACTTGGTGTGTAGCTTCCTCCTGTTCAGCCGACGGATGGGATTGTATTTCACCAAATTCGTAAAACAAAATGGCCGTTGTTACATAATTTTAGAATATTAATGCCTGTATATGTTATGTCCACGATCAGTAGAGAATAACTTTGTGGATTAACTTCAAACTTAATATGTAGCTTCCTCATTTTAAGACGACAGGTGGGATTGCAGTTCATCAAATTCAGTAAACAGAATGGCCGTTATTGCATAATTTTGGAATATTCATGCCTATATGTGTTGTGAACGCGATAAGTAGAGAATAAATTCACGGATTCGCTTCAAACTTTGAATATAGCTTCCCGCCTTTAAGACAATGGATGGGATTAAATTTCACCAAGTTCCGTAAAACAAGTTGGCCGCCATTGCCATATTTAACAATATTCAGGTCTGTATATACGTATTAACTTGAAATATAGTCTTCTCCTATTAAGACAACAGATGGGATTAAATGTCATCAAATTCCGTAAAACAAAATGTCCGCAATCGTAATTTTACAATATACATGTATGTTGTGGACACGATCACTCTGTAACAAATTCAATGATTAACTTGAAATGTAGCCTTCTATTATCAAGACAACGGATGGACTGCATTTCATCAAATTCCGTAATACAAAATGGCCGCCGTTGCATCATTTCATAATATTTACGCCTATTTGTTGTGAACATGATAATTTTGAGACCAAATTCACAGATTACTTGAAACCTGGAAGTTAGCTTCCTCCTACTAAGATATAGGATAGGATTTCATTTCATCAAATTGCGGAAAACAATGTGGCTGCCATTGCATAATTTTTCAATATTCACGCCTTTGTGTTGTAAACATGATAATTTTGAGAACACATTCATTTCATAACTTGAAACTTTTACGGTAG
This sequence comes from Mopalia vespertina, assembly GCA_030265115.1. Classification (NCBI taxonomy): domain Eukaryota; kingdom Metazoa; phylum Mollusca; class Polyplacophora; order Chitonida; family Mopaliidae; genus Mopalia; species Mopalia vespertina. Next base: position 263,723 of record JAQQZZ010000001.1, read on the forward strand.
CTTCCCCCCATTTAGACAAACGATGGGATTGCATTTCACCAAATTCCGTAAAACAAAATGGCCACCATTGCATGACTTACCAATATTCACTCCTATGTTTTGTGAACATGACAGCTTGAGACAAATTCACCGATTAACTTGGAATTGAGCTTTCTTCTATTAAGTCGAAGGATAGGATTGTATTTCACCAAATTTCGCAAAACAATATGACCGCCATTGCATAATATTTCAATATTGATGCCTTTGTGCTGTAAACTAGATAATTTGAGAACAAATTCACTGATTAACTTGAAACTTGTACCTCCAGTTAAGAAACAGATGGGATTGCATTTCATATAAATCCGCAAACCAAAATGGCCACGCATATACAGAACTTAACTTCAAACCTTTGCTTTTTCTGTTAATACCATAGATGCGGTTGTATTTCCTTAGGTTTCACAAAAAATATGCCTGACATTGTATATCGCGCCAAAATGATGATAACACCATAACTTTTACTCTTTGGATCTTTGAAGAAAAATAATGGTTCTTAAACAAAAGTAGGAAAAGGTTATTTGACTGGGCTAATGAGCATTTTTTTTTGTTGGTGTTTCTATAAATATATTTGTCTCCCCGTCATGTGTGGAAGGGGCGGGGGCACTTAGAATTGCTACAGGTCCTTCGTGTGGCACAAATATTTTGAACACGATAAGTTAAAAAGAAATTATCGTACTAGCTTCAAACCTGGCATACAGATTCCTGTAAATTGACCATGTTTGATGGCCTATACAGTCGGGATACAGCCCAATGAGAGCGAGACAAAGATTATTTTTTTTTTCAAAATTAGGAAACGCATAAAGTCAGACCGTTCAGGGCCGATGTGGCTCCTTGTACTTCCAAAATCCAAGAGAGTTGGTTATTTTTATATTTTATACCCTAATGTTTCTTGCACAAGGGCACGGACTTGACCAGTTTTTATACGACATATCTCAATCGAACTGCGTTTAGATATTTTTTCTGAATAATCTTAAAAACTCCAGTTTCTTGACATTTTGTTCTGCGACAATTTCCTTGACATGAATCGTTCGGACGACATTTCCTCTTGTGACATTTTTTTCCGCGGTAAAAATTGTGATGCTATTTTGTTTTTAAAATTCTGAGATTAAGATAAATTGGGTACATTTGATATGTCCAAAATTTGTTTTCGTTTTCTTCTCTTCAAACATCCACATACATAGAATCGTTGCATTCGTCCTGGGAGCAATTGCCGTCGGAGCAATTGTCGTCAGTCGTCGTCGGTTCATAGGTCGTCAAAGCATTTTATCCCGGAGTAAATGTCTGTTTACCATAAATTCAAGACATTGCACTTTAGTCCCAAAAAGTTTTATGATACGAGCTCCTATGATTTGTTGATTGCAGTACTCAAAGAGTCTATTCCGTTCTCTGGCTTATGTCTGCCTTCTGCCCGACTGACACTTGTATGTTTGTACTCGCAGTTTTATTGTTTGTGTTAACTCGCTGAATGTCATATAACACATTATCACGAGGAATAAAGGTAGGAAAATATATGTATATATTTTTGGAAAGATTGGATACTCAAGACTAGGCTACAGATATGTACATTCTGTGAAGATCATACTAATAACTTTAAAAGTTACTAACAATTTGATTAACATCTGCAGAAAAAATACAGTGGTTTAAAACTCTGAATGATAATCTTGATTAGCGAAGATGTGATTGGCCCAAAAGTTCGGTGTATTGTATCCGGGCAGTTGTGAGAGAGCTTCATGTTGCCCTATATGGCAACATGAATCCCATCGGTTTGTGATGGGTTTGTATTTTTCGTATTATGTTTTGTCCCGTCTCGTCATTGTTTATTGCCAGCGATGTATATGATGGTTTTCCGTTACCCATTGTGCTGGCAAACCGTCATATGCAGGGAAATTATCTTTAGTACGGTGTTAAACCCCAATCAAACAAACGAATAGAACCATCACCCGGATTTATTGGACAGAAGCAGTGTAGTTTCCATTTCACACTGGTCTTTGCCTGAATACGAAAGAAACCTCGTATCAACGACCCCCGCGATTGCCGTAGCCACGTCGTGTGTCTCCCTTTAGCCCGCCGCACACGAACGATTCTCCGTCGGCGACTAAAAAGCTCAAGGAAATCGCTCCGTGTGCGGCAGGCTTGCGACGCGACTAGACACTGTCGGCGACTAGTCGCAAGGTATCAAGCTTGTTTGATATCTTGCAGCTCGTCGGCGACTAATCTCCTCGTGTGCGGCAAACATGCGACAGAAAATCGCAACCACAACTTGTACATCCAATCAGCATACGAGATACAGTCACATGATTTAAATTTAAAAAATGTTAACGAATGTATAATAAGCTAGCTCCGTCGCCTGTGTCTATAATGATAAAAGTCAAAGTTAAATTTTATATGCAGTGTTCAATGAAAGTCATTTTTAAAAAATCATGCCAAGTGTTAGACACGTGATATAAATGCCCGGTGATGTTGGAAGAATCGCCGACTCAGAATCGCTCCTTGTGCGGCAAAAGCTGTCGCCGACGGAAAATCTCTTGCAATTAGTCGCCGACGGAGAATCACTCGTCTGCGGCAGGCTTTATATACCTGGTGCATGGTCGACAGACGGACTCGAACCCGGGAACGGTACATCGAAGTAGGATTATTAAGCTGACACGCTAACCACTAAACCACGGCCATTTTTATAAGTGAATAAGAGGTATATCGCCAAACTTTCTTTTTCTTTCGTTGTACATTGTGTTATCTTCGTTTGTATAAATATACTTTACTGCTTCTTATCTGATTACCACTGATGCTGGGTTGCCCTGTCAGTTTGTTTTACTAAGCACTGGAGGGAGATTAACTTTCCAACTTTCAAAACACTTAACATTTTGTGGTTGTTATAGTGTCAATGATTAATGGAATACACAGTCGTCATATAAGTAACTCTTAAACTTGGCGTACTACACCAATCAATCAATCAATCAATCAATCAATCAATCAATCAATCAATCAATCAATTAATTAATCAATCAATCATCCTAAACATTTAGTCAATCCCGAACCTCGTTGAGGATTTTACTTTGCTTTATTAAATACAATACTGACATCTGAAAAGCCATGTGCATAATTCAACCATTAAGTCAGAAATGTGACAGTGTAAAAACAAAAAGCAACATAAAAATCAATATATATCTCATGCACCAACCAAATTATTGTATTAAAACTGAGTGGAATAAAATTCTTGAATCAGCGAAGTCACTTCTATATAATCGTATTAAAAATATAACATGACAGGATCTTAGAATTGGGTTGCGTTTTTTCTTTTTCAGCGTGATATTGCAAATTTTGCTCATATAAATTAGGGATAAAATTTGTGTAATCTTTCAGAATGTGACAATTTATTGGAAGAATATTTTGTATTTTAATAATGTAGAGAGTGAAAACGATTGGTCTCCACTGGGAATTGAGCTTCGGCATCCTTTAAGAAACCCTCATCCAAAACGTGAAATTTATTACCTTGTTATGTACAAATGTGTGGATTAAAATGAACAAAATACAATGTAATTTAAAATGTTTTCCTAAAGCATAACAACTGGTCTTCAAAGACCGAAATGAAACATGCGAAAATGTTTTACCGTGTTCTTATGGTTATCTCACTCGGAGAAATATGATAATACACAATTCATGGTGCAAGGCGAAATGTAACACAAAATGACATTACAACAAAGTAGTTCTGTTACCCCTTAGCTTCAAGGAAAGCCTTACATACCGTAATATATTCATTT
>JAQQZZ010000001.1:276991-293379 GCA_030265115.1 Mopalia vespertina
CTGGTACATGTAATATCAGAGAATAAACCGGTGCTGGTACATGTAATATCAGAGAATAAACCGGTGCTGGTACATGTAATATCAGAGAATAAACCGGTGCTGGTACATGTTATATCAGAGAATAAACCGGTGCTGGTACATGTAATATCAGAGAATAAACCGGTGCTCTTATTGGTACATGTACATGTATGTAATATCTGAATAAACCGGTGCTGGTACATGTAATATCAGAGAATAAACCAGTGCTCATACTAGTACATGTTATATCAGAGATTAAACCGGTGCTCGAACTGGTACATGTATGTAATATTAGCGAATAAACTGGTTCTTATTGGTACATGTACATGTATGTAATATCAGAGAATAAACCGGTGCTCCTACTGGTACATGTAATATCAGAGAATAAACCAGTACTAGTCAAAAGGATGAATATCAAGATTGTCTGTTCTTTGCTCATTTACTTTACAGTCAGAAAATCAGATCCAAGTTCTACAAGTTTTAACTCAATGGTACATGTACAGATTCAGTTTAATGTAAATGAACATGTGATGTCTGCCACATTTTACACACACAGTCAGTCATTTTTATAAAAGGAAGGTGTACAGAAAAAACACACACCCAAGAACATCAAGGAGTGCAATTTTCAGACACCTATAAATGAAAAGCTAAATGTACCTAACATAGAAAAAAATAATAATCGCAATTTGATTACATAGGCTTACATGTAAATGTCAGTTTTGTGTTGTTTTGAGAGTAAATTATTTTCATCATCCAAGGAGAAGTTACATTTTCTGCACTAATATATCAAAACTTGGCTGATTTTTATTTTGAAGGTTTTCTTCACATACATATATAAGCTTAGATGCTTGGTAAATTGCACTAGTCAAAAACATTTTAGGTGTGCTTAGGCATGCAAGAGTGATTGCATGCCTTTAAAACGAATATATACTTAATTCTGCTTGAGTGAACATACACATACATGTACGTAAAAATATCCTTCTAACATGTGAACAAAAGCTCTTTACAAAGCAATTCTTGTAGCTTAACCTGACCCACTTTAAAATTATGCACCGGAAATGTAACCAACCAAAAAAAAACTGCTTTATTTTGTATGACCATCAAACCACAAAATGTGCTAAAAAAAAATTCATTAAATCCTATATAAAGTCAATCAATAGTATAAGGGTAGGGTTTTGTAAGGTTTTATTCTATATATGCACAACACTCCATTCAGCCATTGTCTGTTTGTATGAAGAGAACCTCGAGATTAAACTGTCAATTTCCCTGGACAAGCCTATTCTATAACAGCAGGGCAAGCGAACTCATTATGTAGGCAGCACTCTGAAACGGGCAGAGGCAAGCAGACTTAAAAACAATCAATATTATTGCTGATATTGCCTGGATATAGCCGACCACTTCTGAATACAAATTAGATAGCCTAGTAGTCCACCCCATGAAAAAAATCTTAGTTACAGCATGGGCTAAATGTACAGGGAAATAAGCGGAGAAAATATCTCATGTACATGTAGAAGGCCTATCCAGACCAGTAAACACATTATATTGCTGGAGACACATTAACAATGGCGACCCTCACATTCGCTGTAGCAGAGAGACAGACTTATTATTGATCCCCACAGAGAGATAGTTACCTGGCTGTTGAAGCCAGGTCAATACTGACACCCTGCACGTAAAGCAAACAAACCCAGGAAAACACACATAGCCACACTGTTTGTCTTCACATGGGCAAGGTAAATTTTCAGTATAAGTACACAGGCTGGCCAAGTAAAAATCCCCTTTACAATTGCAAAACATGTCCTTTAACCTTGAGCAGACATTTCCCTTCCCAGCTGTGACATTCCACAAGCTAGCTACAGATGTTCACTTTCCAATAAACTGTTTGGTCTGATCACAAATACATATATACAGCAGTCCATTAAAGCACAAAACTGCACCTACTACTTAACCATATGGATGAAATTTTAAAGACTTACCGTTCGATTTCTCGCTCCCTCCTTTCGCGTTCTATTCTGCGCTCCCTGTCTCTTTCCTCAGACAGCTCTCGTTCACGTAGTATAGAGCCACGAATGAGATCATCCTGATATTTGGCCAGCATCCATTGTGGCGGCACAGGAACTGTCGGATATTTCTGCTGCCATAACAGTTCTAGTTGTGTGTTATTCAGATTACCCGGAAGACTACCTGGGTAAGAAGCTAACGGCAATAGATGTTGACTTTGGTACTGAAGGGCTAACTGCTGTTGTTGCTGCTGTTGAGCTAAACTAGTGATTTCCCGAGCAGCTATTGGATCTAATTGTGCTGAGCGAGGTAACGGCAGATGGGACAGACTCAATCCTGATAGCTGAGGGGAGTACTGCATTGGCAGTAAGGTCCTTGATAGAGGGTGGTGGTTAGCCAGTGTGGAAGCTGGCAATGAGCCTGGTGGGCCTGGAATGGGTTGGTGAACATTTGGGTAGGAGGTAGCCCCTATGGGTTTAGGTACTCCCAACATGCTATGAACAGGGTTTTTTCTCATTAATTCAGGGTCTCTATATGGATTGACTGGCTCATTACGGTCAATAATTAATGGACTTGAAGCGGGACTGTTTTTCACACTCCTGAGATCATCTATACGTGAACTGGAGGTCTTTTCGTCACTATATCTGGAGACAGGGTTTTCCTGGTTTAAAACACTACCTGGTCGGGAACTTGGCTGTTCCTCTATTGATTTACTGACCGCTGCATTGGGCATAGTCAGAACATTTCCCTGAGAATCAGTAGTACCTTGACTATCCCCAGAACGAACACAATCAGCACTTTTATTAGGATTTCTAGTTAGCTCTTGAAGCCTTCTATCTGAATCTGATGACAATGATATATTAGAATTTGCATTTAAAATTGAGCCTTGCTGCTGTGCCTCAGACTTCGCAAGCTTAGCAACTTGATCTGTGACAGATCTGGTCACATCTATGTTTGCACTAAGTGATGATTGAGGAGCTTTCTCTTTTGAGCTCTCCCCTGCTAACAAATGGAGCTTCTTAAAGTGCATGTCTTCACTCTCTCCAGAGTTAACCTCAGTCACATTTTTTGTAACAGACACTTTTTTCACATTCTCTGTTCGTTTTTCTGACACTGAAGGAACTAAACTGCTTTTCTGTCTTTGAACTGGTGAGTTTCTTCCTCGTTTTGTTTTGGCTTCAGCATTAACTATGGTATTCCGTAAGCTTCCACCACTCCTAGACACTTTGCTTTTCACTGTTTTGTCCACAGATGTTATAACATTCTTAATACTTTTAGAAGCAGCCTCAACACTATGCTGAGACTTTGTCTTAGCAGACTCAGAAACCTCAGGTGTGTCTAATGTCTCGAAAGGGGTAATCTGAGAAACTATGGGCGGAACCCTTGGTTCTTCATGATGGACTGCCTGTGGACTTTTGTCAACAGGCAAACCCTTTGGCTCACCACTAGTCCTAGTTCTCCGTGAAATATCTTTTTGCTGCTTTTTCACAGAAATTTCTTGGCTGTTGCATTCCGATAAATTGTCTGTCCTTGCCTTAGCTGGCTTAGAAATTTCTTTCACAGTCTCTTGTACGTCAGTTTTTCCTGAAGTTCTCCTTTCACTTTTTTCACTGAGTTTATTTTTCTTTATGGATATTTCTACTGGATGAGGTGATTCTACAGGAGATAGTTCTTTAGGTTTCCGTTTTTTGTTTACCTTACTTTTGATTTGCGTCACTTCAGGTACTTTTTCTGAAATCATAAAAAGTTAATTTAAAAAATCTATATAAATTCTTAGAAGCACAGCTTACATGTATGAATCCCAAACAGACAACTGTGAAAAACTGCTTACATAACTTAAACTTTTGTTGGTTCCAGCATTTTGCCAAGTGTTTGAACATGGAGATTCTGTTAAAAACATGTGGCATTTTAATGCAAGCAGACACAACCCTGATTATCTTCCTTAGGGTTGCTTCAGGAAAATAAACAGATGTGGCTTGACCTACATGTCCTGGTACAATTTCTTATATGAAAGTTACACACAGAGAAAGGCTGTTTTATCACTTGTCAGTTTTTATAACAAGCTTTAAATTTACTCTGGTACAAAGTAACACAGTTACTTTAATAATGGTAACTTTTAATATGTGCTATTAAGAAAAAATATTAGCAGATAACATTTATTTATGATTCTTTACCTACATGTATCTCAAGCAGAATATAAAAACATAATATACCTAAATGGACAGAATTGCATTACCATGAAAAAATAACTGAATTCTAATAATTACTTGATATTTAAACGCTTTACTACATCAACATCTGTTGAATGTCCAGTCTCCAATCAACTTTGTTTTACAAGCATAACATTTCTAAGAGTTCAAACCCAAGCAAAAACCATACTTTGTATTAAACAAAAGCCTTGTAATTGATTAATTTTCACCTTCATCAAGTTTCTTTGTCTTGAGTGAGATACTGTCAACCTAAGTTCACTGTATCGTGCAGCTACAAAAAAAGCCTTACCTGTTCGTATCCTTTACATTTGCATTTGCTTGACGCGTAACAGAAACACTGGCTATTTCAGTACAGTGTGTATCAAATGTCTAAGCTAGATACATATTCAGAAGAATCACATAAATCAGACACCTGATCTGAATGTATAGTTAACCCAGCTGGTAGTTTATAAGAGTTCAGGTACAGTTGATTGGAGAGGTCCAGGTAAAGCCACGTCTCTCCTGGCTTGAGGACTGAGCTAAACTGTGCCTCCCAGCCAGCCTATACAGCACAGCTTAAAGGAAGGTGCAAGGTCACAAGGGGCAACTAAAGCTCTCTAATACACATTTCAATGACAAAAGACACATTGAGTCAGCGCAAACAGCTCCTGTTCTCTCTGTTTATCATGCTTTATAGCATAGCTAGTTCATAGAGCAAATCCGAGCACAGGTCTTAAGAACATCAATGCTGGCTGGCTCACTTTAACATACAGGTAGAGGGTCTGTTTTTCAATCTGTATCACACACTGTCTGAGAAATGTGTAAACTAAAGCCAAAAGACAACATTCTTGTGTCGGCCTAAGTTTGCCTCCAGCTATTTGTATATGTTTTCGTTGACGGAGTCTCTACAAGTCCAAGTCTACAGCAGTCAATTCTGGCTCTAGCCCACGCTGTAATGTTATCTGAAATCAGCAGCACCTGTCTACAGCTATGGCTGACACATTTGGGGTTGGGCCGAAGCTTTTAGTCTGTCACATGCACCCAGACCTCTTGTTAAACAGTAGAGGGCCAGGTTATCACTGGGCAATTGAGCCCCAGCCTGACCCAGCTATCAAACAAAGCTCTCCCAGGGAGGTGAAGAGGTGGGGAGGGAGAGCTCTGGCTTTCTGACCTTTCTAAACATACACACTCTAGGCCATTTCAACACTTAAACAAAGCTGTATTGTATTCCTACCTATGATCTATGTGACACAATTAACCAACAACAATGATGTCTAAACTTTCAGCCTCTCCCAATGTTAACTGCTACTTAACTGAACATTATATAAGTCTATTCGTATGTATCTAGGAATAGCTTAAACTCTAAATCAGTTCACACCATGATGTAGTGGTGACAGGCTCGAGTAGATTTTCCTGTTCAACCACATGAGAAGGATTATGTTAATTGTCAATTACGCATATCATGTATGTGTCTATGCTCAGATTAACAAGCTGACGCAAATACATCAGTTGCTATCATGTAAATACCACATAGAATCGTTTGTAGGTTAGTAGCCTGAGAAAAAAAAGCAACAACATGTTATTCAGACTTAAATAGACACTGTACAAAGGACAGAGCTCAATAACAAAATCTATACTTGTAGACCATATATAATGAAGGAACAATTTACAAATGTAAGCAAAACCTATTGACTATGACTGGTTCTTAACAAATGTTCATATCAACAGTGGCTTACCTTTTTCAGAGTCTGTATTGCTGCTGCCTGATGTCCGCCTTTGACGGTTTTTGCGCAAGTTAGAGCTTCGATTTGGTGGCGAAGGTGCAGCACTTCGAGCTGGACTTTGTGCTGTGTTTTGCCGTGTGTAGTGCCCCTGTAACAATAGAGATGAGAGTGGTATCAGTTAAAACAGCCCTCTCAACCACTCACTGTGGCCAGAATGAAGATCCTACAGTGACCTAGCAGTCACCTCTTCTCATGATAGGACTCGAATAACATCAGTCAAATAGATCTGTGGTGGCTAACTGTCCCATGTGACACACTCAACTGGGTCAGCATAACTTTAAACACTCCAGTTACACAAAATATACACAGTTACACACATTGTGTAAATTATTAAATCGGTCACATACATTACATATTACATACACAAATGGCTAGAATCCTTGAGTGAGTTTAATCTAACACATACTTCTCACTTGGGTATAATCTGTAAGCCTAACTCAACTCCTGTCTTGTCCGTATTAAATAACGTTAAGATCTAACGAACACAAACAGCACTATTACCTTCAGCTAAATTAGCATAGGTGTTCTGTAAAATATGAACAAAGAACCCATGGCTGCTTAAAATGTAACTGTAAATTTAACAAGTATACATGTATTCACTCCTGAATGCATAAGTCACATCCAGATTAAACAAACTGACAGGACTGAATGACTCAGAGAGACAGTAGACAGATCGCACAAAGACGGATGCATAACAATAGCCAGGTGTAGAAAGCTACCTTACCAGTTAGTCTGGAACAAAGGAGCTGATAAGTGATGAAGTGATAATTAGAGCAACAGGTCTTATCAACAGACAACCTTCTGTCCTTACTTTTTGTACTTCTCACTGTAAGCTTATCTAACTACAAACATTAACATGTCCATTTTTACAGCATTCAAGCATTCAACCATTCACCTTACAAATCTCATTATTCATAAGCGGATATTTTTGTTCTTCACATATATATTTTGAATAAATGAAGAGAGAAAAATGTGTAGAAAGACAATATCACCACTGAATCAACATAGCCTTGATTGACCACAAAATAAATAGTGACATATAGTCAACTTCATGAAGGCTGTCATGCCAAAAAAACAACACTTTACATATCAATGTGAATCTGTACGAATCGGAATGCATATACACCTATAACAAGTGGCAACACGATAGTTAGTGAACAACTTTTAACACATAAACATTATAGTAAGAATGAACAGACGCTTACTCCAGCATATAGAACAGCACTATAATACACAATGCACCCTGGTCGAATGTTCACAGCAGAATGGGTAAATCCAGCAAGGTGGTTTGTCAACAAGCTTGGGAGCAATAGACCAGAGAGACCAGTTTGTGCTTTGCCGTGTCTGTTTGTATCTGGAAAGGAACTGAATTGGAACACTGCTTGGGATCAACAGCTTAGGCTAAACACTAAGCATGCAGAATAAAGGGCCACCTGAGTTGGATTTTACTTAGTTTCTTTTTTTCCCCTCAGGTTAAACTGGCTAAAGAATTTCTGTATATATTGTTTTTTTGTTTTATTTTCTTTTTTGTCAGAACAGCCAGCTACATGTATGTTGTAACCCCTGCATGGTTACACAAGGGGGATGAATGCACACCAGGGCTGTGCAAGCTGGTGGGTAGCGGGACAACTGTCCAGCATTCCAGAAAGACCACAGAGAAGCTATTGTCCTTCAACAGACAGACAACACTCCAAAATGGACACAGCCCCAGAGAGGGAGTACTACCGAGAATTTAAATAGCCCAAGGGGCAGCTGTCAATCTCCCTACCCCTTTTATCCCCTACAACGTAAATTCCCTACCCTAACTCCCTAACTGTATAGCCCCAAAGAAGAGCACTGTCATTGTCCAATGATCTATCATACCTCCACTGCAAAAGCTTAACATGTGACTGTTAAATACAAGAGAGAAGTGAATCTCTTGAGTATGCCTATCTTGTTTCTCTGTTCAAAATGTTTACACCTCTGATTGATTGAGCATGAGTCCCCAGGGCTCACTGTGGTGAACAAAATTACTGAAAGGTACTAGTAGAATGATGTCAACCACAGAGAGGAAAACTCAATACAATGTGGTAAAACTGTAAGGTAACAGATGCAACAGAAGAATTCAGCTGCTGGCACTGTGACTGCATATTTAATCTAATTAACTAGTAATACAAAATCAATATATGGTTTTAAATACCTCTGTTTTAATTAAATGTTTGCATATGACAGAACCAAACATTATGCTAGTTAGACAATCTGTATTTGTTTGTTTGTTTGATTGGGGTTTAACATCGTACTTTAGGTTATTTCACTCACATGAAGGCATGCCAGCCCAATGGGTGAAGAAAATCACCCTATACGCCACTGGCAACAAACAAAGACAACACAGGACAAATACAGTACAGCCAACGGACGTAATACGATGGCATCTGTAAGATTTGCTGATCATATAGAGGGTGGGTACTGATATTAAAAGTAATAATTTCTACATTGATTTTATACTACTTATTTTAAAGCAACCTGGTCTCCCCTGCCACATAATTATAAATGGATCATTCCTATAAAGCTTTGTCAATACTTGGCAAGCTGGAGAGGCCTGTAACCAAGTACACAAAGAATGTCAATATAATGTGAGCATGGAAGCATTAAGGCTCTGGGGGACATATTGACATCTCACAGTACATAAATATATTACATAGAGGGGTTATTTACAGCCGACCTTCTGTAAACACTGATGTAAAAGCTATATGCTGTAGACTTGAGCTGTCTAGAGTTTAAAGAAGCAGACTACCCACAATGGATTGTAATAAACCTGTTTAATCCTTCCATCTCACTTAATGTGACCCAATTATTGAGTATACCCTTCGAAAAATTGCTTCATAAATTGATTTGTGTTTTATGCCACATTGCAATCTATATGCATGTTAAATATATTTAGTACAAACATTATTTCACTAAATTACTCAACATAAATTTGAAAATATAGTTTATATAATATATATGTATATGTGTGTTTTCTTAAGAATGTATTTCTCTATATGCCATACTTTATACATTGTTGAAGTCCTGCAATAAACATTGATTTGATTTGATTTTATATATGAATGCATTAGGTAGTCTGACTGTACCAAAGAACAATAATTATCATATATACGCAAATAATTATATTATTAAGTACTTGTATCGAGTGTAAGGAGTAGTGATCCTCTTTAGTTGAAACCCTTTCTTTCCAGGAGCAGATTTAGAAATCTTTTAGTGTGCAACCTTTTGATAGCTTGCCTACCACTTGTAAAACAGAATATGGGCTGCTGCTTGAAGAGCCAGTGTTAATGGAGAGACATTGGCAACATGCCCTGTTGTACAGCCACATCACCTGGGTAACGTAGAGCCGCTCAAGTAACGTACGCTTAACTGTACACAGGTGTTTTCACAGAATGCGACCCATAATTCCAAAGGGCTTTTAGCAATAACATCGCAAATTACCTTGTAGTCACGGCAACAGAAGCCGTTCTCAACCTATTTCATAAGGATCAGCTCAAATACAAAATCTGTGGACCACAGAATGATTATTTACCCTATTCCCATGTTCTCAATGTACAAATTAAACACTCTAGCTGCTGTGAAGTCAACTTAACTAACTGCACAGCGTACATATTTAATGAATCACAATATGGCTAGTCCTTAAAAAAATAACATCTGGTTTGTATGGATAAGAATTATATGTTATTTAACGAAAACATGGAGTTGAACCGTTTATCTGTATTATACAAGTGGTATTTGTACTGCAGTAAGTGGAAACGTAATACTTAAAAATGTATTGATTTAAACCTTTATATATGGAAATAAATATTCAATATATGCTATTTTTGTACTTATCCTACTCAATTATATAACAACACACTTCTTTCTCCGCTGTATGGAAATAAGCTCCCACCAGTGGCTTTAAGCCAGGATTTATGAGTTATTTATGGCTAGTCCACTACAAGTACAGGATACAGATTTCAAGCATGCAATTTAATAACTTAAACAAGGATCTTGGTGTCAGAGCAGAGACAACAACTATGTGTGGTTTATGATTGGCCCCTAAATGTGGATAATGAAATCAACAGGTGACTAACTTAAGGCCAATGGGAATAAAGGGTGTGTTCTAATTATGAGCCTGACTGATCTACTCATCACATGAATAAATTAAACGTTTGATAGAACAGGCTATCTATCTTACTTCAACCTCTCATATCAGGGTTGAAGAATGAGCATGAGGCAATATGATAATGCAATTTAAGCCATGTCACCTTGTATTGAAGGTTTGTTCTATATTATAAACATCCAGAGAGAAAACAAGTCATTTAAAACATGATAAATGTTGGTTAACACACCTTTAAAGTTTAATCACAAAAGGAAAATTAGCCATTAAAGACATGATTTAACCAAACACGGATATCAGTTATTATATTGTATTTGGATCTTAGCCCTTCTCTAACGTATTGTAAGATTAATATAGCAGCTCACAATCTAATTAAAGGCTTGTCAAAATAAAAACACAGGCTAAATGTTAATTAATACCCAAGAAGCTAACCAGAACATGTATTGTTTTGTGTTCAGCTTCCTCTGTTCTTATAATCAAAAGAACAGCAATAAAGGTTATAAGGAGTTCCCCTGAAGCAATGCAGGCAGGCTGGTTTCATAAAGACACATATTAATTAACATGCCAGTTAATGGTGACACATTATTAATCTGACAGTCTTAAATACCCACAAACCCACCATTGGGAAATAAGCGTATTATTATGTTAGTTAGTGAAGTTATGTTTGTTTGTTCGATTGATTGGGGTTTAACGTTGTGCTTTCAGGATTTCACTTATATGAAGGCAGTGTACATGTACAACAACAATAATTGGCAGCAGCATTAACATCAAATGTGAAGAGTTTTGAAACTACTGGAAAGTTAATTTTCCTCCAATGCTAATAAAGAAAGCATTGCTACTCTTCAATCAAACTGCCCTTAGCCAGAGGGCTATTAGTGATGAACTTATAAGCCAAAAGTTAATGGAATCATCATATGTATAGGGTTTATTTTCCTATTATGGTGGGTTCTTGGAAGTTAAATGCTGTTCAGATGCAATACATTGATTTACTACTGAAAATATTCAACAAAATAGTCACTTCAGGGTTAAGCCAGACAGAGCACTGACTCATGGGTTGAAGGCTTCAGACTGGACTTCCCCACAGTTATATCAGGATGATTCACAGTGTGGCTCATACAAATGCTGGTGCATGAACTATCATTTATTTGCTTGTTTGATTACTGCTTAATGTTGACAAAAAATAAACTAATAATTCGATCAGAGTACAATAGCAACGAGACAACAGTTGCAGTGAGACAACAGTTGTGGTGTAAATATATCTTGATATAAAAAATGAATGTTGCCGATAAGGTGTGTCCTTTGCACTCTTACCTGTAGTACACAAAGCTTGATCGATTGATTGGTGTTTTATGCCATTCTTAAGGGTATTTCACTTATATGATGGCAGTGTATTCCAACAATAATTGACACTAGTACAGCCATAAAATGTGAGGTGTTTTGATACTGCTGGAAAGTTAATTTTCCTCCAGTGCTAAGAAAAGACAGTGTTGCTACTCTTCAAACAAACTGCCCTTAGCCAGGGTCCGAGAGGGCGCAGTACAGTACGATTAATTGAAATTCTTTCTGGTCCATACGACCTATTCACAATGCTATTTTGAAACATTTCACTCGATTGATACAGATTTCAAGCAAATGTATTGTTGGCTAATACAAATTACTTGTAGTTACTAAGATAAACTACTGGTCTTTCTGACCAATGTAAGATAATGATTTGGTTAAATTCGAGTCGATAGCTTACATTATTAGAATATGTCTGATACACATATTTCCTTATAAAAAGTAACCAAGGAAAAACATGTACTTGTGGTCCAAAAATAGATAGACAAAGATACAGTTCACAAGCAATGACTTTGTCAAACTAGGTCATACTAGCTTACTACTTTGACTAATATTGCCAGTAGTATTATAAGTGTGCTTATATGTTACTATTTATATAGAGGTAAAGCTAGATAAATGTATTTGCTCCGTCAATGTTCAAACCTATTACCTATAGATCTAATTATCTATCAAATAGGTTTTAACAGGACAGTACAATCACAAGATACAAGATTAGAACAGATCAGCTCCTTCTTGCCCCTTTATTCAGTGATCACCAAGGTAACAGAAAGCTACTAATGGCCATTAAGGTGCACCATTGGCTTTCATATAATTTATTCCAGGTAAAACATCAGGTGACGTTAACGATGACACGTTGGCTGACTGCCTGTACATGACAAGTAACGCGAGAAAGTGCGAGATAAGCCAATCGTGCACCTAACTCCTAATGGCCCACAATATTTTACTAGATCTGGTTAAATTTTGATCTAATATTTCCACTATTTTGTGGGCTGAGAATTTACTGCTTCTACATGTATATATTAGTTTGAACTTCTAGTTGATGAGATCTCTAATAACACCAAAATTAGACATAGATTGTTTGATTGGTGTTTAACGTCGTACTCATTAGACATAGAAGTTCATTTTAGCCTATGATGATGAGCCTATAAAAGATAATGACGGTCAACACAATGATTACGGTTATATACATTTAAAAGCTGTCAACCAAAAAATATAAAGAACATATCAGTATTCCTATTATTTATACATGTAGTATACACATATAAATAAACTTACTACAACTAAACACAATAAAGTATCTTCTTAAACAAATTTAATATACCCTATAACATCTAGAGCTTGGGACACTCTTAGTTTGGGACAATCCATAGAAATAACATGTAAGACCCCATGTGGTAAAACCTATTTCTCTGTCCCAACTTCTAGAAGTTATAGGGTATATTTTCACATACAGTTTCTTCCAAACAATTTACTTATATGAAATACATGAGATTTATGTTATGAATGATATAAACTGTTTACTTACAGATGAGTTATATGGCTGTGTGGGTTTTTCCTTGGTACTGTTTCTAGGCCTTCTTCGGGGTGTAATGCCTACCTCTACTCCACGTAGTATAGAATCCACCACTGAAATACAAGACAGAGATGTAGCTAAAGTGTTTTTCTCCTCTCTGACTCCACTCAAAATGTTCCTATAGGCCATGTTTCATCTCACACAGGGGTAACAGCACTAAACACAACAAGCCAGTCTTCGATAAGGGATGGGTAGATTACATAAAACAGACCACTCAGACAATTTGAGAAACTCTGAACGGTTGTATTGCTATTGAATCCATCTATTCTTGGGGATTAGAGCTTTCCAGTCACAAAGTAATTACTGTATGTTAACAAGGATGCTGAAAGGTTGGCTATGTCCAAGCTAATGATAAGGGACTTCTTCTAACACATTAGAGGCACAAATTGACTACTAACAAAGATGAATCCTTCAACTTAAAACAAACCCACAATTCAATCAATGCAAAACCGGAGACAACTAGAAAAATTTGTTGTTTCCTTTAAGTGATAAATTGAGAAGTGTACCTCAGGCATTCAGAAGTGAAGTCAAGACGGATGTCATTAATAGGAGTATAAGGTGACCTGTTAGTCTGACTCACTGCATACAGTTATGGTGTGTGGGCAAGTGGAGGAAACATGTGAACTGTATAGAGCATGCTGAGACTGTATCCTGTAAACAATGTGTCCTAGAAAACTATCCTAACCCACACAGATGTCACATCTCAATCAGAATGTTCATATGGCAGAGTTACTAAAATCTTAGATGTCTAAAGTAGTTTACTTTGACCTAAACCAATGAAACTCCAAATTCAACCACATTATCAAGAAAATAAAGACTGACATTACATTGATTTGACATCATAGCTGTACTGATTTCAATCATGACATCCCACAAGCCCAAAGAATGTAGACACACATACTAAAAGAGGCAATACCTGGACCGTAGAAAGGGTCATGTTGCCCAATTAACCAAGAGAGCACCAGGGTGCTCTTTCCAGTGAATTATAGTGGAGAAAGAAACCAGATGATTTCTCAAATGTGAACCATACTGGGGTACCATAAATATATAGTTAAATTAAATCTTGACTCTCTGTAAAAATGACCACCTATAAACCTCACTAGAGGTAGACCCCCACCCACCCACCCACCCACCCACACAAATCTAAAAGTCTGGATGTAAAGCACAGAAATAATAACTAAACTTATTTTAACATCATAATAAATTTGTAAACAGTATGAGTCAAGTATTTCCTGGGTATTACTGGACTGACTTACATGTATTATCTGATGGGATTTAGAACTAACCTACATACTTAACCGGAGGTCAGCAGTTCTAAGTTTTCATCTGGCCAGAAAACCTCCTGTCAAACTTTCAATCACTTAACCAACTTCCATCTTTACATGATACTTACACAAACTTTACAGAATTCATTTGTCATTTTTAAGGTTTCAGCATTGAAACAAGACAGTGAGACAGGACTACTTTGAGTGAACAAGCTCTGAACAAAGAGGCAGTCAGTTTTTTATAGCATGGATGGAGTGGCACTGGTTTTCATTAATCCAGGGTGACATTAGCCTGACTGATGGGGAACAGATAACAGGTTCAGAGCAACAGGTCAGGGGATCTGCCTTCAAATAAACCATAAAGATCTCAGCCATCCAAGCACCTTATCTTGGGGAAGAAGAGGATAAAGGGTGGCCAGTTCAGCTGGGGCTACACTTTCCTAAGCATACAGATTGAAGTTAGCATGGGGTGGCCAGTTTATTTGGAACAACACTCTTAAAGCAAACAGATTTTAGTTACATATAATTTACTGGTGTTCGTAAATACAGAACTGATTTCTTTTGCAAAGATGGATTTTGCAAAATTAAATAAAATTCTGAGACGTATTTATCTCTTATGAATGATATAGACGGGGGACAAAGCATGACAAAGCAGTATGATTCCAATGAATGATAGCGTATGAACACAGTTTCACTACAGGGATATTTCAATTTAATGGCAGGGATTCCACTATTTAATAGGGACCAAAGCACAATATGGTATGTAAGGTTGGGGCTAGAGGGTGGGTGTTACAGTTAATTCAATTATGCCTCTCTTCAGCCAATGCCCAGAGGCATAAGGAATGGAATTGTGAGTAGTAAAAAGAAGACTGCTTCAATCTCTTATCAAGTCAAGTGTCATTTTACAGGTCAAGAATGTACCCAGAATTCCTGGCTGACCAGACAAATAAGCTCAGTGAGTAGAAAATTACAGGAGTATGATCAGATGTAATGAGGCATAAGACTTAAACAAGATTATATTAAGAGGGTTAATTATTTGAACAAGCACAGATTATCTGCACAGGTTTACATATTGAAAGAGGCATTGAATGTATTCATTTTCAAAACCTGATGAGATTTACCAATTTAATAGCAGTACAATATTAATATTAATGTGAACAATTCTGATAAAATTGAAGTGTAAAGAAATAATTTTCAGACAAAAAATAACAGTTCTTGTGAGTAATTTACAAACAAAAAAAAAATCCTAAAACAGAATGTGTGAAATGATAGCAGATAAGCAGATGGGGCTAAAAATAAAACAACCTTTGCTATTTGTCAAGTATATAAAGATCTATAATTTTAGAAACGTAAATGCCATTTACAAGTGTTTCAATTTTATTTTATTAGGGTTGTATAGTATGCTTAAGAGTCTTTCGATATGATGGTTGAATGGGTGATTGGGATTTAATGTCCTACTTGAAAGTATTTCACTCATGTGACCTCATGCCATACCAATGGGTTAAGAAAACCACCCAAGAGGTCTCTGGCAACTTGAAACAAAGACCAGACAATGACAGGATGTTATACATCATAAACAGATCAGCTGCTAGTGGCAGGGGTGGAAATAAGGGCTGGTAATCAGTGATTTACCAATCAAAATCAAACAACAACTGATGAAAATTAAGTCTCATTTTCTATGTTTCATTAGAATAACTGATCAAATTCACAGCTTGATATCAAAATAACAGATCAAAATGTTTTAATCATGTTTATCTTGGATTTGTAATGTGATTTTTTTTTCTCCTAGGACACAAACAAAATTTAATATTACTGATAACTGTTTGGTAAAAGAACTATTCTGTTTATCACCTATTTATTGTATATTAATACCAGCATTATTTACTGAAAACTTCAAGCTGAACAACTGAATTTATTGAATATCATTGTAAATATATTTTCCTTAAAAGACTAGATACACCTATAATAAAAAATAAACATATTTTTTCTGTTCAATCAGAACAATCATACCCTAAATCATCTCCAATTTCGTCCATAATATGGCTACTTTAAAAGTTATTTTAAAGACTTAGAAATGGTTCCTGGGAGACAGATTAA
>JAQQZZ010000001.1:293479-307683 GCA_030265115.1 Mopalia vespertina
GACAATTTAAAATAATACGTACACAAGCCAGGTTCCATGAAATATTCCACTTCTTGATTGTCCCAAAGGAAGAAAGCTTCTGGAACAATCTTCCTCTTTGTTCTCCGGCCAGAAACAGACTGCCGTTGTATAGTATTTCCTCTTGACCCGCGGATGCTGCTGGGGAGTCGCGCGGAGACAGACGTCACTCGCTGAAAAGAACGCGGTGACGAAAGAACATTTGGGATAGCACGTCCATTTGTTTTTAAAAATGACTTCTCAAAGGGCTTCAGCACCTTGTCCACTGTTTCCAGATTCAGAACAATATCCCCTTGAAACAATTGCAATTTTTCCACGTCGAACTCGGCCTTCAACAGAAATCAAAATGGAAGTGTTAGCTACACTGTTAGAAATAATGGTTCTTTAAAAAAGAAGATTGTTATATATGGAACCATTACGACAAAAACGGTTATTTGATATAAAAATAAAAGGAAAAATACTTGGAACAGTTGCTGTGAGGGTTCCATACAGAACCAAAATAACCATGACCAAAGAACCTTAAAGAGTTCTACCAGAGCCATTACCAAAGCCATATTTTTCTAAGCGTGTATGTTACAATAATTTCTTTTTCTGGGACATTTCTAAACGCGTGGTTTATCAGTTTGCAGTGACCTAATCATATTCAACAGATATGTCGTTCCAATACTATCTATACCCGCCATTAAAGTCAAAGTAGGTCTACACATGGGAGATAATTTGCAATATGTATAAATATTAGAATTAAAAGATATAAGTGTCCCACTGTGTATTCTTTATTTTATTGTTCTTTTTAAAGATCTTTCGATAAAGGTCACAAGAAAAAAGTTTATTTTGAAACAATTATCAGAAGAAATGACTAGGTATCTAATGAGAATATGAATGAATTATTTGAATATAGGTTGCAGTTATTCTCGTGTGATTTATAAACAACTATACGAAGTAATGGCGCTAGTGAGATAACGTGAGATTTTGAAACAATTCCATAAAATGAGGGCTAAGTGGCTCTTATGAAATCCCGAGAGATTTTGAATTATTTCGATTAAATAAGGAATAAATAGCTCTCTTGAGATATCGCGAGATCTAGAATCAATTCCACAAACTAAGATCTCGCGAGAATAAAGTTCTACTTATTTTCTTGTAAAACTAAACTCACCGGAGGTCCACGTCCTCTTCTCAGTTCAGCCACTCTCGATAGATGGGCAGTTCTACACCATACATATAGCTTATCCAGCATTTTTTCGCCATTAAGTATAGTGGCAACAGTAGCCTGCAAGAAAAAAAAATGTATAAATATCAGTTGGTTAGAACTTTGGCCCCGTTAATCAGATATCCGAGTTCGAATCGCGGTGGAGGCTAGCAAAGGTTTCTTTCTCTACAACAAAAATATATGTTTGTATTGTACAGAAAGAAAATAGGCTTTATATATGCAAAGCTAAAACAAATACATTTTGTCTAATAGCCTGAAAAATATGCTGTATATATAAGCCTGAAGCAATGGTGTATACTATAGAAACCAGAAACAAATAGGTACATATTGGCTGGAAAAAAAGTTGTATACAGTAGCCTGAAACAGAAATGTTATCGACAGTAGTCTGAAACAAAGATGTTATCTACAGTAGCTGAAAGAAAGATGTTATAGACAGTAGCCTAAAACAAGGATGTTATCGACAGTATTCAGAAACAAGGATGTTATCGACAGTATCCAGAAACAAAGATGTTATCGACAATAGCCAGAAACAAAGATGTTATCGACAGTTGCCGAAACAAAGATGTTATAGACAGTAGCCGAAAGAAAGATATTATCGACAATAGCCAGAAACAAAGATGTTATCGACAATAGCCAGAAACAAAGATGTTATCGACAGTTGCCGAAACAAAGATGTTATCGACAGTAGCCAGAAACAAAGATGTTATAGACAGTTGCCTTCTTGGCAAACTCAAATGTAAGATCTATACAATTTAAATCCATGAAGAGATGGAATAATGCTTTGTAAATCACGTGGTCTACGTATTATACCATACAGTATATAGAGATACGAGGTATAGCCCTATGAAAACTACAGAAATAAGGTCTGCCTCCGAATACTAAATAACGTTGAATGCGCATGACCTAATTACCGCGGAAGACATTTTTTAACGAGTGTGGTCCTGCTGAGAAATGATTAATTTTGACATGACAATGGACGTTGCGTGGTCGTTTTATGGGTCGGTCTAACCCAAAAGTGTCTAAGGAAGGAAACAAGATGGTTTATGACAGAGTAAGGTCATGCAATTTTTATATATTTGAAGATAAAGTTCCGAACAATTGTATCGTTCGGCTATTTTTGGCGTTTAGAAAGCTTCATGTAGCATAGCTAAGGTTAGGTATGCTACTTGAAGCAGGGGATCCTTTAAGCTTCCTAACCTTTAGATATAGCAGAACGATACCATGGTTCGGCACTTTGTCTTCCAATATATAAAAATTGCATGGTTTTACCCTGCCATAAACTATCTTGTTTTCTTCCTTAGACATTTTTGGGTTAGACTGACCCAGTCACCCATAAAACAGCCACTTGACTCCAGATCTACCCCAAACTGATAAAAGCAAAGATGAGACTATGTCGCATCTGTTGATGTTTCTATGAGCAGTTACACACTTTAAGGATTAGCAGTTATGAAGATCAGTGTGTGTCTTGCCTCGGTCCCAAACTGCATAAGTTGTTGTTGTAATATTTCAATGTGCCATTTTTTTCAGCACCACGGTTCAGATAAATATATTTAGTTAACCAAACTTACTTTTTCAACTCTGGTGGATGTGCTTTACTCATGCTTGCTACACTCTTTCAACCCAAAAATATAAATACAAAAAATACAACGTGGTTGTTTTTGTACAAACTTAACCGGCACACAATGTCCAAATGTTAACAATGGCGGTAATACGTTATTAGTGCGTGTTGATTCGTACCTTTACCACCTCTCTCTCTCTTGAGGATAAAGTCATAATAAGAGTGAATTCTTTACCAGTAAGTGCATTTCAGTGATATCTACATTTATTTATGAAACTTAAGGATATGAGTAGTAGGAACAAATTGATATAACAGTTCCTCCAGCGAACAAAGTAAAATATACGAGTGTAGTAAATGGACTAACAGACTCTAGTTCGGTCTGGTTTTATCGGCCATTAATTTTTTGTATAGCAAATTTTTCTCTCTTCATTTATTAAAAATATATATATATGTCATAAAATTTATGCAGTATTCAAAATATTAATTTGAAAAAATAAGGCCTTCGGGTTGTTAAATTATTATAATAAAAAAGTTGACGTTTTTTAAAGAATAAACACCCCTAATTTATGATGATAAAATTATAATAATAAGGTTTCAAATTCTTGGCACCAAGATACTAGTATTATAGTCCTATCCCTGACTGGATACGGCGAGAAAACTTAAATATTAACATTATATAATAATCATGACCTTAACATTTTTGGATGTGAATTAGTAAAACGAGGTCTCGTCGCACGTTTATTTTACCCGGACAGACAAACTATATAAAAAGCATAATAAGTAAGACTTTATGGATTTTCAACTTATTGGTTTATTCATACGCAACGTTTCAGTGCGAATATTAGCACCGTTTTCAAGATTTCATTAGCTTGAAAACGGTGCTAGTATCTGCACTGAAACGTTGCTTATGAATAAACCCAGAGGTTGTAAATCCATAGAGTCTTACTTATTATGTTATCACCCCAGCTTCTAAACGTCGCTAAAACAAGTATTATATATACTTATATTTATTTCTTTACGTCATATTTGTATGAGAGTTTCCCACTTTTTCCGAGCAATTATCGCCGATAATGAATCAAAATGAAATACACATACAGCCAAATTGTAGTAACGGTTTGAATTCTTAATTGTGAAGAATAAAAATTTAAAATGGTTTTAATGTATAATAGGTAAAATCATTTTACAGCCACATATTTACACTCATGAGAAAGTTATCTCTATATGAGAACTCCTGCATAGGCAGCCAATCTTATATCGAATTGCGTCATGACGCGTGTTTTCGGATAATAAACTACCAGTATATGCTCAAATTCAATTATGTTTAATTAGTTCTGTCCATAACATTATGTTTAATAGTGGTAACTTTTAATCTATAGTTATAGCCAGATAAAAGAAAAAAACAAAAAACAAGGTCATGCTAAGATTCTTGGTATCCGAAAGGACTATTTATAAATTTCATCCGTATATACACAACAAATTTAAACTTTATTTGATGTGTATGTTGCATATCAATTTGTAATTAAATGTCTTCTTTCTGAAAATATTCAGAGAAATATCAAATATATGTTTTGGGAGGCCGACGATAGCGGAGGATCAATTCCCAACCTCTGTCACGGGTTGAGATAGGACCAAGGAATTAGCTCTATCATTGTGCTTTGCCCTACCTTGCCCTGTAGCTGCCCTTCGATCCCTTGGTGGATTGTTTAAGGTCTGAACTTATTATGTTGTATTTTATTTATTTCAAATCAAAGTACTGACGTATCTTTTTTACTATTAAGCTATATTATTTGTTGACCGATATCTTGTTTTAAACTTTTCTTAAACCTACATAACATTAATCTTTAATGTTATCCTAAAATAACGAAAATACTGTTAATCTTCACTTTCTAAACACACAAAAAATATTCAATCTTTTGTATGGGTTATTTATGAAATGCTAGTATCTTGACTGAGGACGGCATTAAAATATATCTGGAGGACGAGACTACAACAGGCATTGGGGTTCACTGACGTCACATCTTCTACAGTCGCCATTTTATCGCCTTTGGTTGGTCAAACGGCATCCAACCAAAATTTGTCAAGGTATTGTTGTCAGAATCTTTCTCATTTACAGTCGATCGCGGGGATATGAATTTCAGATCATGTGGATAAGTCACTTGTCATTTTAAAAACCACAAAAATTTGACAATGACTTCTGAAAACATTGTTTTATTTCGTTTTTCACTTGGCGGTATAGATTTTTCTCGACTCTCACCGCCTTGCATCCTGTTGTTATTACTATTTTAGGCTTTCACTTTCAGCTTTATAGCAAGACCGAAAGTGTATAGACTTCATACTTGTAATTTAAAAGTACTTATAATTATGTCGTTTTTAGGGTCATAAGACACTCAACAGCAAAAAGATGACGGTAATGTTCGACTGTTGTTTTTCTTAATCCACTGACTGGAATGTGAAAACATTTATCGATGTAGGATGGTACAATGTAGTGACAGAGAGGCCTAATCACTCCTCTTAAATATTTTCTGATTTTTATATTTGTTGATAGGCGAATGATCGAGAAAAAATGACTGTAATATATAATCTTTTGTGAATGATTTCCATGGCAGTTTAATGACTGTAAACATGGAGGTATTAACAGAAGGAGACATAGCTAAGGGTACCATGATAGCCGTAATAAAGCCATTAGCACATCCTATCTATTCATGGAAGGAAAACTTTAAAAACTTGTCCGTTTTTTTTTCTCGAATTTGTTTTTTGTCTGAAACCCTTGAGTGATACAGATAACGTAAGTCCTTTAAAATAGGCCCTCGCCGCCTCGGCGTTTGATATTTATCATTTGGATATTCACAGTTAGTACATCGACGTCCTATGCTTCGATTCAATTTCCGTAACAAGATGGGGCTGGTTTAAACTAATTTTTGTCTCGGTTGCCGCCATATTTAAATAAGGCTCCATTGAAAGTAGACAATCTGTCATCATGTACGAGTTATACCCTTGAGTCAATCTAATTAAAATCAGATCTCAAAAACGTTCCCTGTGTTTTGTTTGTCGCTATACTGAGATCTAAGGCAATCACTCTACTAATACTGTTCAATTAGGTTAAGCTTACTGGGGTTCACGAAAGGCTTCAGTTGTCCAATAAAAACACAGATAACACGGGGCCATGGTAAACACTGAATTCAGCCAAAATAAAGCAGAAGTTGTTCGATTTTCTTCTGTGTTAATGTGCGGGAGGTTGGAGGGAACTACATGTTGCCCTGGTGCTCTCCGAGCTAAAGGGGAACAGGAAGCCGATTTGTTTGCGGTGTCTGTATTACGTCCTGTGTTAATGTTGCAAGTTGCATGTAAACTGGGAGAATCGAATTCCACTCAAAGTTTATTATTTGAATGGTGTTTGTTGATTGTGCATGCATCTATCCGTTGGTCTTGTACACATACGCAGTCGGGGAACTTCGGTATGTCGGCGAAAATCTTCGGCTTTTATAAACCAGAAATGAGAAGCAGCTCTGTGATTGGTCAATGTAAGAAACCAATCGACATTATAGGGGGAGTGATTGCCTTAGATCTCAATTAAAGCGACAAACAAAACATGGGTAGCGCTTTTTGAGACCTGATTTTAATTAGATTGACCCTTGAGTACGACATGTCACATTTAAGTTTTAACCCCAATCAAACAGAAAATCTTTCAGTATAAGCTTTATTCAACTATAAGTGTGCAACTCTTTAAGTGCTTTTAATAGGTAAGTTACATGTGGGGAGGGAATTTCCTGTTGCCCTGTTCTTTCGAAGCTAAAGGGCATCATGAAGCTGATCTGTTTGTTATGTCTTTGTATTACATCCTGTTATTGTATTGTATTTGTCCTGTCTTGTCTTTGTTTGTTGACACTGATTTCCTTCATCTATTGAGCTTGCAAGCCATCCTGTGAGTGAAATAACCTTAAGTATGGCGTTAAACCCCAATTAAACAAACAAAACAAAATAAATATCGACTCTTATATTTTTTGGCAGAAGTTATAAGAAGTTCTAAGATCACTCCGCCCTGGCTGTCATAATGTCTGATGGTGAACAGTATACAGTGTATGACGCCGAGACCCAGCAACCTTTAACAGTGACAGTCAGTGCAGGTGAGGATGGGCAAGCTGTACAAGGGATCAGCTACATCACTCAGGACACCGGACAAGTCCCTGGCCTACCACAATCTGCAGCTGATATTGTTCAGGTAATGATATAATATTTACGAGTAACCACTTTGGAATGTCGATTCAGAAGCCAAGCACACTCTAGGAAATTCAAGTTAAAACAGGTGTATTATAAAAAAAAGTACATTATTATTTACATGTTTTAAGGACCTCATTTTTTAGAAATCTATAGTTCCATTGATCAATTTTGTGTATTACATATAAATAGTTGAATTCCAAAGACAGAAATCTTAAATTTGCTTAAGATTCTGACAGTTTGTTGTATCACCTTCAAAAATATAAAATACTTGTAAAGATGATAAAAGTTGAAACAGTGAGTGGAAGCTTTTTGTATTCAGAAATACATGTGCCCCAGTAGTGTTTTAATTTAGTGGACCTGGCAGTTTTCAACAGCAAGACTGTGCCAAGACATATTTTCTTCTGTTACCATGATTAGTTTTCAAAGATTGATAGGAATGAGTTAATTTAGGCCATGACATTTTTACAGTTTTACTATTTCTTGCTCTTTGTTATGTTTTGATCAGGTAACTGAAGCTGCTGGAGGGGTTTTTACAAATCTTACAAACTCTACATTAGGAGGGGCAGTGGTGTCTACAGCCACTCCCCAGATTCTCTCAACAGGGGGATCTGTTCCTGTCATGGTGTCTGCCCCTAATGCTAACCTCTCCCAGCAGGCTCTTGTACAACAGGCAGGCAACATTCTCCAGCAACAGGTCCTTCAACAAACTGCAGGAGGAGTCTCAGGCACACCTAACCTCGCCACAAATGCCGCTGGAATACCCCAAATGCTCTTCCTCAACCAGGTGAACATCAACGGACAGACATCATTTGTTCTCGTTGATGCCAACAACAAACCAGTTCAGCTTCCACAAGGTAGGAATCCACTAGATATGGTTTTCTTGAAGCAACCCAAAAATGAACATATTGACTGACCCAAGAAACCTGGCGGAACACCTTTTATTGAGTTACTTAAACATTGAAGAAAGCACATAGTTAAGTTCTGAACATCGTTCCACTGGCAATGGGCAGTTTGTTTGAAGAGTAGCAATGCTGTCTTTACTTAGCACTGGAGGTAAATTAACTTTCTAACATAATGAAATGCTTCACGTCTTGGATGTGGTAGTGTCAATTATTGTTGGAATACACTGTGGTCATATAAGTGAAATACCCTTAAGCTTGGGAAAATCACCAATCAATCAATCAATCCTTGACCATTATATTCTTTTCTTTATGTGGAATGCTGTTAATTTAACAATCATATTACGGCAGATTCAAACTGTCTGAATTGGTAGACCACTGAAATGAATGCTGCATAATGATGCTGAGTTTTTCTATATTTTGTTAAGCATGCCATCGTTCAGCTTGTTGTATAAAGATCGACTGAACCCCCATCAGTATAGGCTCCAGGCTATCTTTTCACCCAGGGTATACAAAGGAAAGTTTGCCAGATTTCTTGTTGGTTTTCTACCTAACACCAGCAATTTTAATGAAATAAACAATTTCTCTGTATTTAGGTATCCAGGTGATCAATCTTCCATCCCAAGGGGGAGGAGGGGCCTCTACACCAGCTGCAGCAGCTGCGACTCCTGCCATTGGTGGACAACAAATACCCATGGTTAGCCAACAGGTAGCATCAATTTCAGATGCTTTTTGCTACAAAAGAAAGCATGTTAATGACTTACGCAAATTAGCGGGTATAAACTATTGCATGCACTACCAATCAAACTTTTTTTAACTCCTGTTTGGTGATCAAGATATAAATATAATTATATAATAATATGATATATGACGTATCATACATACTAATCATAGGAATTGTGTTCTTTGTTAGAATCTTTAAAACAGGCGGTTGGTTGGAGGGAGCTTCATGTTGCCCTGGTGCTCTCAGAGCTAAAGGGGAACAGGAAGCTGATCTGTTGTTGTGTTTGATTGCATCCTGTTATTGTCCTGTATTTGTCCCGTCTTGTCTTTGGTTGTTGTTGCCAGTGGTGTCTAGGGTGGTTTGTTTCACCCATTGGGCTGGCACATCATCATATAAGTGAAATAGCCTTGAGTACAACGCAAAACCCCAATCAAACATACAAATAAACAATCTTTAAAACAGACGAAATAAAATGGTGTGAGTGAGAAAATAAAAACACCCTGGTGTGAATAATATCACACTTGGAATAGTTTCAAAGCCTCAACACAATTGACAAATCTGACCTTGTAACCGCGGTAACAGTTATCAAACAAACAAATTCTTTTGTTGATAAATCAACAATAATCGATGAGATCTGCTGATTTTTAAAAATCAAATGGTGATCATGTTGTTAAATTTTGTCCTTTGGCTTAGGGCAGTGTGCTCCAAGTGAAGTTATGCTGTCCTTACTAAGCTAGCAATGCTCAGGAGGAAAATGAACTTTCCAACATTATGGGAACGCTTCACATCTTGGTTGTGCTAGTGCCAATCATCGTTGGAATATATCGCCGTCATATAAGTGAAATACCCTTAAGCACGGCGTAAAACACCAATCAGTCAATCAATCAACCTTACTAAGCACTGGAGGAGTATTAATTTTCCAACAAAGCAAATCCACCGAGATTTAGGTTATGTTGGTTGGGTTATTTACACCGCTGTCCTATAAGTGAGAAAAGAAATACCCCAGTAGCCTTAACCATGTCATTAAACACTAATAAAATAATTACATCTCTCTTAAAGAAAAGGTTTTGTTAACATTGCTGTCGTACAGTGAGAAAAATACAAAGTCCATGGTCTTTGTTTACAGACAGGAGAATCCGGAGAAGAACCGTTATATGTGAACGCCAAACAGTATCATAGAATATTAAAACGCAGACAAGCCAGAGCAAAATTAGAATCATTAGGAAGAATACCCAAGGAAAGACAGGTAATTATTGTATTGAAATCTGGAGAGATTTTAGACAACCCAATTGAAAAGAAAAACGGTTTGTGTTTGAAATATTAATGGAGAACTCATAAACTTTACAATGTAAAGAACTAGAACTGTTTCACAAGTCTCAAAATTTGAGATAAAACAAATAAGTACTCTGAATACCAGATGTCAAACTTTTGCTTATAATGATAATGGTGCTCTCGAGATGTTGAAAAGGGGGCATTGCTGGCGGTCCTTTGACTGCGAAACAGTAGAGATTCAAGGTGTCTCTAGTAATGTCACAATGGATACATGTGTGTGATGGCATTTAAAAGCACCATAACTACGACAGAGGACCGCCTTTCAAAGATTAAATCATCTCCCTTTTTAAAACTTTCAGCAGTCTCATTTTCTACAGTTTTACACTTTGCTTTGCTATGTACCTAAAAAACTATGGTATAACTTGTATTCCTTGATTTTTTTATTTGTGTTTCAGAAATACTTGTATGAATCTCGACACAAACATGCTATGAACAGACGAAGAGGAATGGGCGGTGTGTTTGTTCCACAGGAGGAGTTAGATAGGAGAGCAAATCAAACTATTATAAGCTCAGCGAACAATGGTTCTATTGTAAATGAATCTCTGCTCACTTCACTGGCTGCCTCATAGTACCATATGAATATATGCTTTATTGTTAATGTTTTCAAATACTTTACAAAATGCTCTTTCTGCCTGATGATTGAGTGTTGACCAAACCAGTGGACAAACATGAATTATTCTGTATCAGTGACTGTTGCATGGTGTCCTTTCCAGTTTGCTGGTTTTGTCTGAACAATTCACATAAAGAAATTACTCCTCGTAAAGAGCTGGATTGCACCTGAAGAACAGCTGGCCAGTTCTACCAATCATTGCCATCATCCAACGAGGAAACTAGAAGATTTAGTCAATTTGTGTACATCATCGGATAATCCATTGTTATTTTTACTTGGCTGACCAATAATCATGTCATACCCCTTGACATGCTGTATGTGTAATATACTGTTCATTTGTCCTTAATTTGATTGAGCTGATGCCATTCTTGGTCATGTGACCGAGACATCCACTGGTCTATCCGGCTAGGAGCAATAATTTAAAATATTTTTCAACTATATGGTATTCACTAAGCAATGTAGGAACATTTGTTTTTTTGTGTGTTGAAATACCCTTCAGCTCTGTTTAACACCAATCAAATGATCATTAAGTTTCCACTGGGGCAAACCACTTAAAGGACAAGACCACCCAAAAAACGTGTTTTCTACATAAGTGAACATTTTTCTGTCAAATTTAATACAAAAATTCTGATGTTCCTAACCCGATCATAGCTCCAGTTACTATCCATTAAAGAGGAACACTGGAACCACTTGAATCATCAAATCCTATGTACAGCAGACTTCACTGATCTATCATTGGATAGTTCAAAACTGGCTGACCAACCAGAGTGCAGGAAAACTTAGCAGCACAGGATTTGATGACTCAACTGGTTATTGTGTTGCTTTTTAATGGATGATAACCAGAGTTACGATCAGGTTATGAAAATGGACATTAATGTATTGTATTACACACAAAAAGTTTTACTTATTCATAAAATATCATTTTTGGGTGGTTTTCTCCTTTAATGTTTTATGATTATGTTATTGTGCCTGTTACTTGCTTAATGGTTAGTGTGTGCGCTTACTAATCCTACTTCCATGTACTGTCCACGGGGTAGAGTTGCTCTGTGTCCACCAGGTATATGAGGGAGTCACACGATGTGGCTCCGGCACATGCAGGGGTGGTATTTATGAGGTTTCCTCCTGGTTTTCCACTATAGTTAGGCAAAGAATAGTGTGAAGTGGCAATTGGTCATGATATAAGTGAAATACCCTAGAGTACAACGTTAAACTCCTATCAAACAAACAAACTGTTGGAGTTTATCACCACAGTATATACATGTAATTGCAATGACATTAATGTCAGTCAATCATGACCTTATCTGTTATAACACAAAGAAAAATGGATTGTTTGTTAATTTCATAAGCTTACGTCATGAAAATAATTTTGACATATAGTTGTGTTCACTGACAGAACAAAGTCCAGCTTAGTTATGTTAACTGTCCTAAAATAAAACTTTACTGAACCTAACTTGGACACTGCTAGTTTTGAAACAGTTTTTTCAATTTTGGTTTAATATTAACATTTTCTTGACTGGCTTGAAAGTTTGCCTCGAATGTGTTGGAATATGTTCAAACTTATTGTAAGTTTTGCATGCACTCCAGTACAGTATTTCATCACACATGGAGTTTTTAATCAAATTGGTAATATAAAAGATATAATTCTTATTTTTGGATAAATGACAAATTAGTGACACTGAATTTGGTTGAATCAAATTGTTGCATTATAGTGCCATGAATAGACTGTTCAAGAATTTCATCAGGACTTCAGCACTAGGGATTCGTGAAAACATTTACTGTAATCAAACTGTAACCAGTGATGGATATCACAATGAAACCTGGGTAAAATCCTTGACATTTTGGTTGGTGAATTATTAATTGTGAGGAACAGCTGTCTTTTAATTCTGTAAATATTGATGTATTTCAGGATGTAGTAGGTAAAAAGCTACACCCGATTCGACGCACATTCTCGCTAACAAACAGTTGTCAATATGATTTGATACCTTTATTTAAATTATCCATCAATGGGCAATTGGTGCATATGTTGCTTGTTAAGTATATTATTATATAAACTTGTATTTAAATAAAATCATTAAAAATTACGTCTTTTTTTTTTAAATTTTTTTTTACTATGCACATATTTCATTTGATCTTCATAAACCGAGTTTAATCGTAAATGTCCCTTGTACAAGTTTGTATTTTTCTGTATTGATTAAATATTGTACCTTAGGGAATGGAACATCATGATTTGTTTGCTGAAATTTGATGCTCGGTTAAGTCTTTAGGCCTACTTAATTGTCAAAAGCTGACAAATCATGTTTCTTTCCCAAATATGCATAACTTGCTTTGTTTCAACCCAGACCTCTGATTTGCGCGGCAGCGACTAGGAATTTAATTTTAGAATGTTTTAATAAGTCTGTTCAACTAAGTGAAACTCTGTATTAAACAGGACAGCTGAGGACCCCCTTATTTTTGTAGTTCAATTGGGGTAATTTAGACAAGGTGACCACCTCGTACCCACCTTTTTTAATATTTACCTTGATGAGTGAGAATTGAACCATTAACCCTGTGAGCCAGCAACACTAGAATCCAAGAAAATAACACCCTTTCTAGCAGATTACCTATTTATATGTGAGACAGTAGCAATCTTGTCAATTTTGTAAATGGTGGCACAATGCAAAAAACTTTTTCCATGGCATCATAAAGAGGTAAATCAAACTGACTTTCATTGGGATAATTTACTACTAAAATTATGTGCCCAATATAAATACAAAGAAACGGTTTTAGCCATCAAAGGCGATTTCACTCGTTAACTCATGCCTTGAAAACCACTAGGGCCTAAATAAGATTCAGAAAATCACATCAAATTTGATTTTCTTCATAGAGTTAAAACTATTCCACAGCCTCGTAAAACCAATATTTAAGAACTATTGTGAATTAAGGACAACGACTTAAGCAAAGAAGTAGAATCGTACAATTGTAACCAATTCTGTTTGAACATATAAAAATTTACAGTCCTGTTAAAATTCTGCAAAAGCCTCCTGGACTCTCAAAAAGGACATATCTTGCAAGCTTGGTCTAGAGATATACATGTACTTTAAAATCTTTAAATACAGGCAAAAACGTCTGTCAACAAGCCATAACCATCTCCTGAAAATTTCCCTATAAGTTACGAAAAATTTTCACCAAAAGGAAAAAACAACGGGAATACCACAACTACAAATTTGACCAGAGGTATCAATTTGACAATCCTTACAAACTTCATCATTCTTCCTTAAACAAACTTCAGGTTGTCCTCAACATCATGAATGTCCTTCAGACAGTGAACAATAAAATTCTATTATTAGGGGATTCCAATCTCTCCAGAATAAATTGTGACCCTAACCCTGATATGCACGTAGCATGCTACCCAGGTGCAAATTTCAACTCTTTTTGATTTTCGGAATCTGGCTCAAACTTATAAAGGCCTTCAACCAGAAATCTTTGTACTAATGTTGGGATCAACAATAAGGATACTTCGAAGCTCATTTCACAATTGCGGAATATGATGTCAACTTGAAGACAAACTTTTCCTAAATCTCATCATGGAGCTATAATAAGAAGGAGGCACAACTGACCCACATCAAAGTGTACTATGATCGATTCCGACACAGCTGGAC
>JAQQZZ010000001.1:307783-319270 GCA_030265115.1 Mopalia vespertina
AGGACATGAATTGGATGTTGAATCATGGGTAAATCATGCTAAAGCTATTTCTACCGCTTTTCAAAGGTTATATTTTATCCCTAAGGCGTCAGTGGATTCTGACATTCAAACTGCGCGAAACGAACTAAATCCCCCATTTCTTGCGCAATGAGTCATGTGGCACTATGAGAGCCCGCTGAGAGTCACAATGCCGTTGAGACTAGGTAATGGCTGGTTTCATACTTCTGTTTGATAGACTTCTGGTTGAACTTAGACTAAGATCGTTTTGTGGATCGTGCCTCTGATAGTTTGGACGAACGCGTCACTGAAATATTTCCCTTTGTTTACAGAACAATTGCTTTGTGTGTAATCTTGATCCGTGCCGGTCTAGGATTAGACCCTAAAGCTCTAAAGAAGACGTTCGGGATCGCTTTCCGTTTGGCGGCAATACCAGGCTGGGTGGAGTGTGGCATAGACGGAGTTGTCGCCCATTATCTACTTGGGCTACCGTGGTTATGGGCCTTTGTACTCGGGTGAGAAAATAACATTATGCATTAAGGGCGATATGTTAATATATATAAACGTATGTGTTAAGAGCAATCCATACGTAAGTCAATTTCATGTCATGATTAAAATTAAATTTTTCAAATTTTTTTTTTTGCCATTTGGTTTTTAAATATAGTCAGTTAAATATGAGTATTTCGTTTATAAAAAATAAATATTATTTGAGTTTAAAACGAAAATATCGCTTTTTACGTATATTACGTTCCTAAAAAAAAATCGTTATTTTAATTTAAAGATAAAAAAAATCTCTAAAACTCCGGATTAAATAAGGGTATCTCGTTCACATACATTTTTTTCTCAGTAAGATAAAAACATCGCTTAATATCATTGAAATAGGATCATTTTGTTAATAAAAATAATATTAGTTAAGTTTTGGGCATAAATATATTAAAACAACTAGAATTTGATTTTAGATTTGTGATGTCTGCGGTGTCACCCGCTGTGGTGGTGCCCAGTATGATCGCCCTTCAGGAGAAAGGGCTGGGTGTGGCAGAGGGGATACCCACCCTCCTTATTGCCGGAGCCAGTCTAAATGATGTGGTGGCAATCAGCGGATTCGGTATTTGTCTGGGAATAGCTTTCTCAAAAGGTTAGTTAGTGTCTGATTTATTTCTACACTACAATTCAGAACTGAGGATGGTGTATTTATATTGGCAGGATAAATAAAATAACTTTTTAAAAATAAAGTCTTGGTTAATTTATTTCTTAAACGCTAAGAAAATGAAATTTTTCGAATAAATTGATTAGATAGAGTGAATACGGCGGTTTTGAAAAATAATGTCCTGAGTGAGTTAATAGTTTGTATTGTCCTACATTTATTTTTGTATGTTGGGTTTTCTCACCACACTGAATTGATTGATTAGTTGTTTGATTGGTGTTTTACGCCATGGTGGAATGTATTTCACTTATATGAAGGCGGTATACTTCTAAACAATAAACAGCAACCCAACCACAATATGGAGTGTTATACACAATACCCTGTTGAGAACTGACAGTATAAATGTACGGCAATTATAAGGTCTTTATCCAGAAGGCCTTGCCAGACAGGAGGGAGTTCTGTATAGAGCATCATTATTGGATAAACGTATATTCATGATAATCGTCCCAAGAAAATCAATAAAATGATATACTATTATAACGAAATGAGTTTGGAGAATACAGTTGCAATATTTTAAGAAATTTGGTGCTGTAATTTTTCTTCCTGAAACACTAAGTGTCCTACTGATTTAGACAACTCGATTTCAACTATTTTCACCTCAAGAGTGATTATTTCGTCGGGAGTTGAATATTTCTACTTAATTAAATATAATTTAAACTAAAGTGCAATATATGGCTACTTAAGAAGATATAACTCCAAAACGAGTTAATTTTTTTTTACTTTAGTAGTTATTATTTCTTGCATATAATTTTATCTAGAGTGCAATTTTTCAAAATAAAAAGATATAAGTTCAACACGAGTTAAACTGTTTTAACATCAGTATAAACAATTTTAAACTTATTTAAAATATTTATACTTAAGTAAATATAATTTGAGCCCGAATAAAATATATCTTATCAAGAAGATATAAGTTTATCAATAAACTATAAATAATTTCAAACTGAGTTCAAATAGTTCTTTTCGGAGTGGGGTGAAAATTTTTATACCTACTTTATTTGTTTCAGCTGATTTGGTATATACCATAATGCACGGGCCATTGGAAGCTGTACTCGGCATCGCCTGGGGTGTTATCTTTGGTGTTATACTATGGTACATCCCACCAAAGAAACATGTAAGATTAACACTTTGAGCATAAGTCTAATCTTGTCCAGGTGTCACAGAGATTAGACACCTGTACAATTACTTGAAATTATATGCAATGTTTGCTTAAGTAACCGACCGAAGCTTAATAGTTCCGCTCATTGACTGTTGTGAACATATGCCTTGAATATGTATTCAGATTTTTAAATTTTCATAATTATAGGCTTTTTATTGTTGAATTATTTGTTAAAAAAAAATAGATATCTTGCGTCAGAAAAGTGTACTAATGCTAGATTTAAAGGTTAGCCTTGTGATTCGATTTGTAAATATACATACTGCATGATATACCCAATTAATGTTTTTGAAATAAAATCGATACCACATATCTTATTAGGGTAGTAAGGATAGATAAACAGATACGCCTTTTGTTACAGGATTCTAAAGTAATCTTCAGATGCGTTCTGATTTGCGGGGGAGGAATCTTTGCCTTATTTGGAAGTCGGGCTGCTCATTTTCCAGGCGCAGGTGCACTTGGCACATTAATCATGGCGTTTGTGGCTGGTATGGGATGGAGAAAGGAAGGATGGGTTTCCGGTAACGTAAGTATCTCGTACCTCAAAGAAACAACATATACAAACACACAAATAAATAAATAAGCAAACAGATAAAACACAGACAATATTGAAATGTTTGACATAGTAGACCAAAGTCACGACTCCGAGAAACGACAAGATACGCATGGTAAGTTTCTATATTTCGGTTTAAAATGTTTATATACGTGCTTTGTTACTCCAAATCTCAACGTTGTCGTTATTGACGTAATTGTCTCCGGAGCCAATCAGTGTTCATATGGCGATTCAAAGTAGAAACTGCAGAATCATTTAAGAAAATTCAGACAGCTATGTGGTATTGAAACTGTATATAAAGGCACTAATACGCCACCAGTAAGACGGGCTACCTAGATACTGCTCAGAAACAAACTTTGTAAACAAATATTTGAAATGGTTTGCTTGTCTGTTTTTTTTTTCTTTCTTAGAACCCTGTTGGTGATGTTCTTGTCAAGGTTTGGAGAGTATTCCAGCCAATGCTGTTCGGTCTTATTGGTAACGAGATAGACATCAACAAACTAGACGGCAGCGTAGTAGGTATGTATCAACTATCAAATTTTAAACTGGCACTTTATACTTTGTGGGCGTGTAGGTTAAACTGTCATTTTATTTTAACTTTTGATTTATACTGTACAGTGCCTATTATAACCTACATTATAATTTCAACAGAGTGGGCTCAATCTGAAACTTAAATAAAAGAAACTGAATTTCATTTAACCAGGAATAGTTTAAGTTTAGATTTAGATTTAGATACGGTTAATTAGATAGTTTTGATTAATAACCGGACTTAGCCAGGACCAATATTCTACCTATGATACAGATACTCTTAATTCTTAAGATGTATAAGGTTTAATTTCGATATATTTAATAATAATAATATCTTTATTTAGACTGGGTAGCTTGATTAGCACATAAGCTAGTCTTCCCCAAGGCCCATTTAAGTATTAAACGGAGCACAACCAATGCCAAAAGTGTGAAAAGCATACTATTTTTTGTTTATAGATTCGGCTAAGCGATTTTCATGACAAACATATATCTGTTTCAGATTTTACGAGTAATTTTTTTTTTATCTATTTATCTACTAGTATCTATTTTTCTTAATCGATAACTTGATTATTCGAATAGTGGTCTCTTTTCGCCCTGTATATATGTTGACTTGTATTATATGTATATATGTTTGTAAAAAAAAAATATAATATATTTAATGAAGAGAGAAAAATAAGCTAACCTCCACCGGGTTTCTAAACCGGGCCCAACACTCTACCGACTGAGCTACAGAGGCTCAAGGCAAAGTGAGTCTCGAATTCTTACCCCTGAAGACGGCGAATTTCTCTGTACATAAAGCACGGACACAGGGACGCTAAATTAGCATCTTTTTGATCTAGATATTACTCACAATTGGGTTTTGCTTGAGTAAATCCGAATGCCTGGTTCTGGCATATATATATATTTTGAATAAATGAAGAGAGAAAAATTTGCTTGCCTCCACTGGGATTCGAACCCGGGACAAAAAAATATATATCCAAATGCCTTACTTTTATCAACAGAAAATCAACATAATAATCTGGGGATAAAGAAGTCCTCTCAAGCGGGACTTTATTCACGCCAAACATTTATTCACATGCAGTTGTATAGTTGTATTTAATATAATTTTTTTTGTTGAATAAAAATATCAATTAATCAATCAATTAATTTGATACGAAGTCATATACAATTACGTTAAGTACCGCGTATAGTCTCAAACAAACAAACAAACAAACAAACAAACAAACAAACAAACCAACAAACCTTTCTTTCATTTCAGGATATGGCATTGCTATGTTATTTATTGGGTTATTCTTAAGGACGATCGTGGCCTTTTTCTCCGCGTTCGGGTACACATTCAACATGAAGGAAAAACTGTTTATAGCGTTGGCATGGTTACCAAAGGCTACTGTTCAAGTAAGTGTAGCTATGTACTCCGCGGAATCCGTGTTGCTATATTTAGATTGACAAGATGTAAGAACGTTGCCGATTGGTTGATCTAGAGGGACCAATCACAGAACTGCTTTTTAAAGATGCTATATCTTCGTTCTGATACCCAGTCGTTTATGTCATTCGTCACTATAATTCATATAGAAACTACCGGCCGCGTGACAATAACAACCACTCTGTCACCTTCCTCGTATGTCGATTTGATCACTTGCTTAAGCCAACCAATGGTCTTTCAGTTCAGGAATTTGTCTGGTTTGAACTAACGCAGAGATTTGATTGGTCAGAGATTAATTTAAAAATAACAAATATGTTTTATTTAAACAGGCTGCAATCGGACCAGTGGCTTTAGATACAGCACGGGAAATTGGTGCCGATGAAGAAACAATTCAGATAGCAATGAAGGTAATGAGAATATGACTTGCGTTACCCACTACAACAACAACAGGGGCAAAGTTGTCATTGTTTTGCTGTTACTTGTTTAATTGGGGTTTTATTCCATACTTATGACAATTATATGGCGGCGTACCAGCCCAATTGGTACAACAAACCACCCTAGATGTCACTGACAACAAACAAAGACAAGACATGTGCAATCATAAGACGCAAAATAAAGATGCCACGGCTTATGTTGCTTGTTTGTTTGTTTGATTGGTGTTTAACGTCGTGCTCAAGGGTATTTTACTTATATGACGACGGATTGTTCACTTTATACTGTTTTTCCCTAATTACGTTGGAAATCCGTGAGGAATCGTGGTAAAAAAACACCCCCGCGATTGCCGGAGACACATCGTGTGACTCACTCATATACCTGAGTGTCAAAGGACTCGATCCTGTGAACGGTACAGCGAAGTAGGATTAGTAAGCGCACACACTAACCACAAAGCCTCGGCCGCGGGCCGGCTTATTTTGCCACTTAGCATTTATAGTGACAGGCATAAAGTTATATGCCCGAGTGCACTTCATTAATAACAACACACTCGGAAAAAACCGGATGTAAGCTTAGACATATTGAGGGTCAACGGAGATACTTAAAAAATTTAAATCTCAGCAAGCTGATAAAGCACGAAATCTGTGGTATTCGTAATAAGAAATTTACTAGGAAAGAAAGGTTTCAAAGCTATGGACAGTTTCGATTGGTTAACATAAAATAACGAATAACAAATGTTTAATTTTTTTCTTCAGATTTTAGCCATGGCAGTCTTGTCTATTGTCATAACAGCTCCCATTGGGGCAGCCTGTATTGCCCTCACTGCCCCAAGGTTACTGAAACAAGCACCCAGTGAAGAAGAAATGGTGAAAATGAATGAACACCACGACTATGAAGAAAATGATGCGGATGACAGATAATACACAGTTATTTCCCTTCTCCAGACATAATATACACGGGTTAACAGTTCCGAGAAGAAGCCGCGCCTATTTCCGTTTAGAACGCAAATACAACCATAAATGGCAAAAACTGTTAACCCGTAAATATCTAGAACTGTGTTGTATATGCTTGGAACAGAAAACAAATCAGATGTTGTTAATTGACAATAGCTCGCTTTGAAACGTGTGTCTTTGGGAGCCAGGTCATTGAATGGAATCAGCGCCTTCGAATAGGTACCGCCTCGACAAGCGAGTAAATTGAACTAGCTTTAATTTGAAGAGCAGACTATCAGTAAAGACATACCGGTATAGCTGTCAGATGTCAACAACATCGAGTACATCTGGCCATTTCCCTAGAGTTTGCACACTTTAGAATGTTACATCTACCAGTGGGAAGCTACTGATGCGCACAGACTAACCCAAAGGGGGTGGGGTGGGGGTGTGGGGGAGGGGGGGATACTATATCATGACGACAAATTGACAATCAAAATAATAAAAAAGATAACATTAATAACGTTGATAAAGCTGAAGAACCTGCCAGCTCGTGAATTCGTGTGATTTCTAAGGAATTTTCCAAGAGCCAAGTCCCATGCTGTCGTCTGAAAAGTTTGATCAAATCTGAATCCCCACTGTACCAACTTTAGAGGATTTTCGATAGTGCGGTGTTTTGATTGGTGGACTGTATAGTACATTTTATTTTCGACCAATCAAAATGCCAAAGATCAGGAGAATCCAGTATAGTCATAACTATCAATCGCAACGTAAATAGGAACATTTACATAGTTGATATGTGCGCAGAAAACATTCATAACCTGCTTTTTAAAACATCTACACTAGTGTTCTTGTTAATGCATGGCGAAAACTAAACAAAATGCTGAACAATTCATGTTGACTATATATTTCGGTTTATATAAACAATCGTCAGTCGTGCTTCCGGTCAATGTAAACTTATCGGTGGAAATTCAAATAAGTATTCTTTTGACTCTTCAATAAGGCTGTTTGCTTGTTGTAAAAATTTTTTTGCTTGCTTCAGCTTTTACCAAAAAAATGTTGCCACAATTTAGTTACAATAGTTAGTATTATTTAAATATGAAATTATTGACAATTTTATTAATCAGGTATTAATTTGCGCTTCAATATTATTCACTGCATGATCGAAATGTTTATATATCAGGAACAAGTGTGAGTATGTTTTATTAAAGGAAATTATGTTATGTTCATGCATTCCAAAGTCATATCGTTGATCACCATGAATGAGCGTGTTAGTGTGGCTATTTACTTTGAAGAACGTCGCCGTCATATAGCGTGAAACACCACTGATTGCATCAATCACAATAATAAAGATGTATAAGTTATAAATGTTTGGTTTATATTATATTGTAAATATGAGCCTGTATACGACTCAATAAAAATTCATATTTAGTCCTTTATAAAAAAAAACCCAACTCTTTTGACTTATGTTTTGAATAATTAAATTTGTTAGTAACTTTTAAAAGGATTATATTGATCTGCAGTTGTATGACATCACTACATAGTTCCTGTGTATTTATACGGTTGTAATTTGGCCGACGACAAGCGCCCGATTTACAATAATCTACGGAATATCACTACACTACATGGTCCTGGTTTAATGACCAAGCCGAATGTAGTTCCTAAAGCATAGAGGTAAAACGCCGACGGTTATGATCTTGTGGCGTAGGTTAAACATTGATAGCTCTCAATTTGTGTCCGTGGTTCTAGTCGAGTATGACAATGGAGACACATGAGGGGAAAAGAAACTGTCGACAATGAGTATTAATCACCCCAAAAAATAAATTATTAAATTATTAAATTAATTAATAAATTAATTGATAAATAAATAAATAATTTAATATATCAATTAATTAGAAAATAAATAAATAAATAAATAAGTAGATAAATAAATAAATAAATAAATAAATTAATGAATCAATAAAAACGAAAGAAAACATGAATCAGGCCACAAATGTACCAATACATCCTCAAAATAAGAAGCATAATTTTTCGCTGCGAGCAGGGTTCGAACCTGCACAGGCATTGCCCATTGAATTTCAAGTCCAACGCCTTAACCATTCGGCACAGCTGAAACAATCAGAATGAAAAACATTGTAAAGAGAAAGACTCCTTAATAGACATTATCGTTCAAGGAAGAAAAAATAATATATACAGTGTACATCTTTGTACAAATTGTTCGCAAAATAAATTCCTAAAAGGAGTTCCGTTAAGCTTTCAAGAGTTAACGAAAGAATACGTGAATCCGGTCACAAATGAAACAATACATCTTAAAAAAAAAGAAGTAAAATATAATATTCGCTAAATTTTTCGCTGCGAGCAGGGTTCGAACCTGCGCGGGCATTGCCCATTGGATTTCGAGTCCAACGCCTTAACCACTCGGCCATCACAGCTGTGACGCTCAGAACGGCTAACATTATAAGGAGAAAAAATTCACTAATAGACATTATCATTCAAGGAAGAAAAAATATTATATACAGTGTACATTTTTGTACAAATTGTTCGCAAAATAAATTCCTAAAATGAGTTCCGTTAATCCTTTTTAGAGTAATATCAAGAGTTCGTAGAGTTCCACTTCAAAATATTAATCAGTGTGAATGTACCTTCTTCTGGAATCGAAACAACAATACCGGCATATGCTATTGGTGCTTCATCAATTTAATATCTCATTAATGAACGTCAAAAATATATTGCTAAAACGACAGGACTCGAACTCATATGCATCTGTGATAAGTAATTTGAGCAAAATACTTCCTGCAAAAGTATAAAGAAATCGCTCAATGTCCGAATGTTAAATATCCTTGAAGTAAGCTTATAATCAATAAAAACAGCAACAACAACCAAGAACTTCGTGGCGAAAAAATACAAAATGTTTTGATGAATTAATTAAAATAAGATCACATCATGTCAACTAAAAGTCTGCATGGAACCAGTACAAGGAATTGCATCCTTGAAGCAAACACGAGCAAACATCTCCGTATAGGCGCCAATAGTGCATTACAAATTGTCAAAACTTGAGTATAACATTCAGCTTATGGCCTCAGCGCTTTAATGCGAAAGTTAGTCACTTTATCCGCCAGGGGGCGTAGCAGTAATTCAATTTATTTGCGCTCGATCTGCCAAGGGTTATGACGTTTAGCGTAAAACGTTAATTG
The DNA here is from genome assembly GCA_030265115.1 of Mopalia vespertina. Lineage (NCBI taxonomy): Eukaryota > Metazoa > Mollusca > Polyplacophora > Chitonida > Mopaliidae > Mopalia > Mopalia vespertina. The sequence continues at coordinate 317,197 of JAQQZZ010000001.1, forward strand.
TCCTATCGTAAAAATAGGAGGACGTCTTTGTTTATCACTTAATCCAAATGTACTACGTACATGTACATCAGCTCGGACCCAATACGATCGCCGCCATTACGAAATGCAATTGTTTCAAAAATCAACTGATTAACATAGATCCCGCGTTGTGTTGAGAATTCCCAGATTCAGTTTGATTTTAGTTTCAGAATATAATATTACACTAAATATACATATACTGATATACCATAGATTCAGATTTCTCTAATAGTCTATATACAATGTAGCCTTATTTATAGATACAGAATTAGAGTGCACAAATATTAAATATCTGTTGCCAACCCGCCATTTTTCTCTCTTCCACCCTGACATAGACTTGAAATCATAGTAGAAGGTCCTGTACCTTCCACTTTTTAGGCATGTTTACCTAACAAAAGGATATAGAATTAAATCAATTGGGATATTAAACCTGTTTTAAGTCGGTAAGTCTACTTAATGAACCCTTCTTTAAATATCGATGTAGGGCTATTACACGAATTGAGTCCTTAAAAACAGTAGCTAACGTTGGAGCCATATTAAATTCGCTAGTTTCATTTAACGGTGTGGATAGCGTGAATAGAGCGTATAGTGATGATACCACAGTAACGAGAATCTCGCGAGGTTAAATCGATTATCCCTACCAGCTTCTGACATGTAGGTATGCCGACCCCAATGCCTGATCTCCGTTAACATGAGGCATGCAGGCTTGCCTGGTTGATGCAACGTCAAATGCATTCTAAAATAGAACCGATTCTACTTCCTACGTCGAGACATTGACTCTAAGATACACCCAGCCCATCTTATTTTGCACTTCCTTTATTTGCTGGTCTGTGGCATACGTCGCCCCAAATATTGGCGGAAATTAATGCAGGATGGCCTGGTATAGCGTGCGAGAGTTGTTTTAGTCTCGTCCACTGTAGAAACTTTCGCGAGAATACGATTGCGTCAAATGATGGCATCAGTAACGGGTATACTCAACAGATCTGTCGCCCCTGAGCTATAGCTAACGCGCTAGACAGCGACATTAAGATATATACGCGCAATGTTGAAAGACAGGGGAGACGACTCTCGACGCACTGAAGACAGTCGGACTATTTTCACAGTTGCTTATCTTGATAAGCTGTCTAGCTGTCAGACTTTGTTGTCAAAATTGGTGTGAGAAAAAAAATAAAAAGACAACCAGCAGCCGGTTGCTCAAACCGCTATTAAATTTAATTCTGGATTAGGTAATGGACGTCACTCCGGCCATGTTGAAGGCCTATCTCTAATATAGGATTAGTGATTTAATCTGCTGTTATTATTGCAAATCTTGCATGGTTGTGAGCAACGGGGCACATATCGCTATAGTTTAAGAAATCATACGACCTATATATACTATACATCTTGGTAAACTTGCACAGCAAGAACAATAACTTTGTTTTCAATAATTAACCTCTCGGGCATTATACGAGAAAGGTGGTTACAGTTTCTTTAATTCTTCAATTCTTTACTAAGCTTAGGTATCACTGCCTCTTGCTAAATGGTTACAATAGTTTTGACAATAATAAGAAAGAAATAGTTTATTTTTGAGTAAAACAATTATGCATTAAACATCCGATGAGGTACAGGTTGCTGAATTTCTGTTCGACTTCTGTCTACAGTAGCATAACTATGCATGTATTATTCTAAGTAAATTACTATTTTTTCAAAATATTTGATTTACTTGAACCAATTCAAATAAAACAGAAATACCAAAAGGAACTTTTACCTGTTTACAAGCTGTGATGTAGGCATACACGTTGTTTGATTATCTACAGACAGAATGAGACATGTACACAATGTAACATAACTTGAAATCATTAAAAAAATTCGAGCCTTCTGGCTACGGGCAGTTTGTTTGAAGAGTAGCAATCCTGTCTTTACTTAGCACTGTAGGAAAATTAACTTTCCAAGTTCCAACACTATGGAAACGCTTCACATCTTGGTTGTGCTAGTGTAAATTATTGTTGGAATACACCACCGTGATATAAATGAAATACCCTTAAGCAGGACGTAAAACACCAACCAATCAACCAAA
>JAQQZZ010000001.1:319370-353654 GCA_030265115.1 Mopalia vespertina
ATTAACATATTGCAAAACATTATATCATAGCTTAGTATGCTTACATACATTAACATATTGCAAAACATTATATCATAGCTTAGTATGCTTACATACATTAACATATTGCAAAACATTATATCATACATGTAGCTTAGTATGCTTACATATATTATACTGTAGTGAATTCATGTGAATTATAGTGAATTCACTCTATATGTAGAGTAGTTGCATTATGAAATCATTGTAGAATCTAGCTTTGCCACACAATGTGAATGCATTATTTTTAACTATGGAGCAAGATACAAAAATACAATGTCAAGAATGTTACTGGGTTATTCCATGTCAAATCAACCAGTGATGCCTGCTCGACCCCCTCAGATGTTGATGAAAATCCATCAAAATAATCCATTGTGTGAAAAATGAACACACACAAAAGATAAGCCTCATACGACATTTGGTTTCTGAGATACAGCCTCCTGAAATTTGTTCAAAAAGCTTGTGAATATGCGCGAATGTGTTTTATCTAACTTTGGAAGCTTATAACTTGGGATTGGAAACAGCTATAGAGCTGAAACTTTGTATCTTTACTTACTTTTTCCCAAAATGCAAGAATATGGCATGAGACTACTTATACCTCCTTTCCTTTTCAAATTATATGCACCCAAAGTAGCCACTTTGTTCAATCGAACATCATTTGGATTATTTCTTTACAAATGACTCCATTAACCTTTGCTTGTGGCGATAGACAACCACCTAGATAATACATCTGTGTTATGGGATACATATATCTATTGATATAGGCACAGAGTGACCTCACAAATCACCAAAATCATGTGCGACTTAACAAAGTTGCTACTTTGGGTGCATATAACTTAACTAATCTGAGTTCTTGTAATTTGGGGAAAAGAAAGTTAGGAACTTAGGATAAAATGTTTCAGCTCCATAGCGGTTTCCAATCCCAAGTTATAAGCTTCCAAAGTTAGAAAAAAAAACTTTTGCGTATTTTCACAAGCTTTTTGAGCAAATTTCAAGAGGCTGTATCTCGGAAACGAAATGTCGTATGAGGCTAATCATTTGTTTGTGTTGATTTTTCACACAATGGGTTATTTTGATAGAGTTTCATCAAAATCTCAGAGGGTCGAGCGGGAACTTTTCAGAAAAATGGTTGATTTGACACGGAATGACCCTTCTTCATTCATGTTGTCATTGGCTCCAAATAGAGGCTTTGATGATAGCCTGGCCCTAGTCATTCTTATATGGGAAGAGTAGGATACATGTACAGGCTCTGTCTGCCTGTATCATCATGCATGGACATAGTATCTGAGCTGATGTACACATTGTAAACTTCTTGGCAGCTCTTCCTGTTAAGAATTATATAATGCTAAATAATAGGACTCTAATTTGTAGGTTCTGCATTTGTATAGTAATTCTACCAGAGGTGTAAACACATGCCTAGATGCCATCACATGGCCTTGTCAATCTGAACCAAACTCATGCTGCATGTTTGCTAGTCTTACTCCAATGCTGCCTGGAAACTTGAGCTACTAATGTAGGTGTAATTACCCTGCATGCCTCTCACCCCTTAGCACATTAAGGCTATCTATAGGTGATAGATTCGTCTGGTTCAAGTGCTGTTAGGCTAAGGTAGATGGTCTATAATAGCGATATCTACACTGCTACTTAGAGTGTAAGTCTAAGAATTGTTCTCATGATTTACAAGGTTGAAGATATGGCAAGGTTTTGCAAATGCTAGACTGGTTGAAAAGTAAAGTGTTTGGTGCTGTTTATTTTTTTCATTGCAGTGAACTTGTGCTATTATCTCTTTTTTTTTGCAACTTTAAAGTTACAGTCTGTAAACAGCACATTTTTTTTCTCTCACAAAAACTGTATATTAATTTGTAAAATTGGAGGCTTTTAGATCATGAATCAGAATAGTACAGCTTCAGTGTGCCATTATCGTGAAGCATTCTGTTTTGAAGGAGGATATATTATTTGGGCTGGTTCAAGTTAAAATTCCACATGTTGGAACGAAGCCAAAACTAACTCTACTGAAATAAAATGTGTATAAAACTGTTCCGATGCCAGATGTGTTGCACTCATTTAAACTCATTGAAAGGTTTACTTGGAAATTAAGATTATATTTATAAATAGGTCATTTCTTTCGACATTTATGAATAAATTATTTTCACCTGATATGGTTAAACAGTTCTTCACTGTAAAACCAGTTTCTTCTTGATTCCAAAGATTTGAAATGTTCTTTACTTGTTACATGGCCAAAGTTTAAAGTTCACATCTGGAATTGACTGATACATTTCTGTCCATCTGTATTCATTTGGCTTGTTTTTTTGGCCAATTGGTTTTTATATCCTGCAATTCTATGATTATCTTTCTTGAATGTCAGTTAGACGGTGAGGTTCCACTTGCCTCAGGTGTCAGAATGTAGCGATAGTTTTCTCTGGCAAAATATCTTGTTGTTTCTAAGTTGGAAGTTGGAACTGTAGATACATAGGTGAAAGTCCTGGCTTGTTACTCGGCTATCTCATTCGCAATACAAATCTTGGCATGCTTTTCAAAGTCTTGGCAAAGGTGTTAGGTTTCCAATGGTAACTAGTTCTCAGATCCCAAAGCCTCGGTTTCAAACTGAGGCTCTAGTCTTAATTTAGGCAAAACTTTGCTCTGCACTTCCCCCCTCTGGTAGAGTAAGACAAAAATAGAGAGCAGTGTGCAATGAGGTAGGGCCCACAGCTGCTATATGATACTCCCTTGTCAACCTACCTGCAGCCTTGGCCAAAACAACTCTTCCCTCCTCTCTATTACACGCTGAAGGTAAATTTTCATAAGACCCGACTCCTTCGAGGCTATCCCCAGCGGAGAGCCCTTGCCATTGAACCGTGACAGGTGGGATGGATTTACTTTCGGGATTATTACCAGTAATATTGGCAAATAAGCTGTGAATAGATTCAAGCTACTGTCCATTGTTCCGTTTTACAATTGCAGGAAATTTCGGAGCATTTTTCTGTTATGTTGGAATCCATGCAAGTCCAAAGGAAATATCTGTATTAATTCTTAAGGTGGTGTTCCTCAAATTACTTCTTTTGGATATCTTTCCTGACGGTTTGATTGATTTCTGGGAATTATTTATGTGTTAATAAGTGACTTGTCTTTTTGTCAATGAAAAAAATGCCTCATTTTATGGATTTTACCTATTGTGTTGACATCATCTAGGCAGATTGAAGGGGAGATTTTGTGTGGAATATTACCCATTAAATTGGTAATTGCATGAATGCTTTGTAATGTTTCTTACTAAATGCATTGTTCTGCTTGTGTGAGATGTCTTAACATTGAATATGATAGAAAGTACACCATGCTATATGAAAAAGGTGTATTTTGTATGGACCATAATTCATGCTTGTCGTCGTTCTGTACTGAATTATAATTATTGTCCATTTACAACTTACGTTTGTGCTGTAGAATGTCATCAGGTATATTATGTCCAAAAGTATGTTGTGCATTTGTTACAGTAAATTCTTCACCTGTGGAGTGGATTGTTCGTGTTTGTTTGTAAAACTATGTTATCTGACTGTAACATGTAACTACATGTATGCTGTCTAGTTAGTCTTTGTATCTTGTTACAGACGGTCTTGAGTCGTTTATATCATTCATAACTACCATTCTACATCAAAGTAATTCCAAATCCTCATACATGTATATTATCATATATCCACATGCCTTCTGATTTGAGGTGAGTGCCTGTGTTAAAGCATAAGATAGCACACCTCAAATCAGAAGGCCTGATATCCATTATGAAATACCTACAACCTGGGTATGCCTATTCTTTTACCTTTCACGAACAATTCTCCTTTCATCCAAACATGTTTCTTGCTTAGTACAACGGAGCACTCTTATATTCCTAATCCTCCTTAAGTCTTACACAGACCATTCATTAACCATAGGACCAGACCATACATCCATGATCCTACCTACAATGTACATCCCTCATTCAATACTCACTTCTTATCGAATTCTATTCACTCCTCTATCCAGTACGAAATGTACATTGTAAACTATAATAGGACCAAGGATCAGCTGTAAACTGGTCACAAATTTAAGTTAACAAAGATCAGTGTTTGAAACTGTTCTAAATGTAAGAGCAATTTGGTGAATAAGTTTGATTTTTATTTTACAGGTACTTATCATGTAGTTTATAGTAGCTATCGTGTTCATTGCCGCCTTTGGATACTGATTTTTTTTTCATTATAACTTGTTTAACTCAGAACTGGCGGCGAAGAAGAAGCAGCGGAAGAAGATACCACGTCTCGTCGTAGTCGTCGTCGTGCGCAGGCCGATGATGATGATGCACCGGCTGAAGAGGTAATGCTCCGAACAATCATTGATCAATATTAATTAACCATTCTTTTATTTTTCAGGTTTTTAGGTCTATGTTTTATTTTAGCATTTGCCTTTACTTAAACACATGCAGGCTATGGGGTCTTCATTTCATATAAAATCATTCCACAGAGCATTTTCATTCACCCATAATATAGCACCGCTTTCTTATAACCACAAGTTATGTAATCTTGAATATGGCGTAAGACACCAAACAATGCCAACAGCAAGCTTTCTGATTCTCATTTAAGACCATGTCTAACCATGGGCTTTTCCTTTGAAGCTTTAACCTTCATCAAAGTCAAGGCCACTGCATAGCTGAAATTATCGCTGAAGGTGGTGAAAAATACTAATCAATCATCAAAAACCTTTTTCACTTATTATATAACACACATGAAAATGGATTTTCATTGAATATCTATGTTAGATCCACATCTACATCATTGAACATTGTAGCTGTCAGACATTCTTGTTGACTTCACTCAAGTAAGGTTTCCCTGTTTTACATGTTGATTGGCGTGATAATTTAAAACACATCGGCTGTTACCTCTGGATGGTTTATGGTAAATTTTTGGATTATTTTGTTGGACACTAACTATTGGAAGGATGTCTTGGATTCTGCTCATAGATTATTCCCTTATCTGTTTCCAAAAACAACCCTTTAAAACAACTGTTCATTGTCGACTATGTCCAGGTCTTGTCATAAGTTTGTTATGTTTTATTCATTATTTTATTTAATTTTTTATTACCGTTTTCAGTTTATGCGTTCTTATCTTTTTTCTTTACCCTCAAATTTAAGTCTCCCTTGAAAACACATCAAGTGAAATAACCTTAACTAAGAAAACAAACAACTTAAAATGAAACAGATGTTAGTCTGTCCTGTCGACTCCTTCAAGGCTATCCCCAGCGGAGAGCCCTTACCATTGAACCGTGACAGGTGGGGTGGCTTTACTTTCGAGATTATTACCAGTAATATTGGCTAATCAGCTGTGAATAGATTCAAGCTACTGTCCATTGTTCTGTTTTACTTTAGAAAACTTAAGAACAAGATAAAGGAAAAAACAAATATCAGTGACTTTTGGTCTAGATACAGGACATAAATACATTAAAAATAACAATGTTGATACCGTGAACAACAGTAACCAATGTGCAAAGCAGTTGTCTGGCATTACATGTGTGTTACTGTCAGGTATAGCTACATGTACTATGTCAGAATAAGATAAAGACAGTAATTGAAACTTGATGAGAACAAAACATTTTTGAAACAAGAAACCAGATCAGACTTGACGTAGACAGTCAATTTTCTTGTTTATAATGTGTTGCTAGGATACATTGTATATGCTAGTAAGCAGCCAGTTGCAGTTTAGACCTGTTTTAATTAAGGGGGAGTAGGTGGTAACTGAGAGGGGGTGGATGGGACGAGTATTAACAGAATGACAAAGGAAAGGGTTTGAAGAGAAAGTTTCATTTGTCCCACCTTTCAACTGTTTCCAAGCCACACCTTACTCATTGTAATATCAAATAAATGAATCGTGCAAGAGTGCAGTGTGTGGAGTTACCACTTTATTTCACCAAGTTTAGTTCAACTTAAACTTCAGCAGATTCAAACATCATTTGTAAAACTCCGCACTCACTAAACTGATTGATGAGCATCTTTGTATTCCAAAGTTTGCCAAATTTATTAATGATAAAATGGTATTCTATACATCTTTATTTTCTTTTATTATCTATCTCTTTTGTTGAATTATATCATCATTATTATTTCTTCCATTTGTGTATTTATTTGAAATTTTACTAACAGTTTTCAATACATCAATTTACTTCTTATAACGTTTTATAAACTCTTTCTGCTCAAATTTTCTAACATTCATTGAACTGTTTCTTGTTGTCCTCATGTAATGTTCTGTGCTTGTTCTCCTATCCCATCACGGTCTTGCAGGAGACAACAAGTCGTTCTCGAAGGCGTAGGGGACAGGTTGACGAAGATGAAACACCTGCTGCCACAGCTGAAGAGGTGGGATGTTGACACAAACTGTTGTTGTAATCAGTTTGGTCTGTTGTAACGCTGTTGTCATAGAAACTAGTTTATATATCACTGTTCTTAGTCTTCTATTAAAGGGTAATAAATTTTGCCAGAGTCCAGCAGTCCATGCTTACAAAGACTGTCAAATCAAAATGTATTCAAAATTTTCCTAAAATTTAAGCTTGCCTAATAAACGTTCATAAAGATCTGCTTTGTCAAAATTAATTTGCACAGTGTTTATCAGCGAGACTACATCTGGACTCTAGCAACTTTTTATGAAACTTCTCTGATCTTTCTATCTAGTTTTACCATAAAATATGAGACAACCACAGAGATTTTGATTTGCAACAAGTCAAAACCCTAAAATGTTATAAGGTGATTTTCCGTCTTATCTTTTTTTCAATCATTTTAAGTTAATACATGACCAACAACATAGCACATCCCATTTTTAAACAAAACTTAACAAAAAATAAAGAAGTGGACTAAACAACTTCTGATATTTTTGGTGGCAGTAATGTTTTTATATTTAAATCTGTGTTGCTCTATTTTATGGTAGGCTTGAAATCAATTTTTTTCCATGCCTCTGCACACCTATAGGCTATAGATATCTTTTTCAGAACACTATCTTTCTTAGAATTCCTGGAGTAGGTTGTACAGATGAGAAACACATCTGTTGGGAAAATAATTCTTCTCTAAAGAGCCCCCCAAAAAGAACACACACAAACATTAAACTTAGTGTGGCATTTATTATGAAGATAGTTTTCACAATAGATGTGGTTTTCAGTCTGATAGATCCTTGAAGAAATTAGGATAAAGTATTTTATGCACACACTCGTTAATAAAATTTTTTTGGAAGACTAGTTTTGTTATTGTAGTTCTTACAAAATGGTTTATGGGAATATTGCTTTTTTCATTACGACTTTTTAAAGGATAATGCCCTAAAAGCCTAACATTGTGGAGGCTGCTCTTCAACTATCTCCAAGACAGCCCAAAGCTCCATACTCTCTGTCTACCTTGTTTTAATATTAAGAAATTTTTTTGTGACTACAGAGATCCTGGAGTGTTTTTTATAAGATTTCTTACCAAGGGGGGTAATCCAATAACTCAAATTTGATTTATGAAAATTCTTTCACCTATCAAGTTCTGTGAATGAAAAAGTTTCCAAAATTTCACGGTTATGTTCCGAGATTTGTTTTTTTATCAAAATTAATGTTTTCAAAAGCAGTCCTTTGTTAAAAGGAGTACATATTTTATAATGAAATTTGGTTGGAGATATAAGTATATTCCCATACACTGTTGGTACATATGTTGTGGTACTGTAGCAGTTGAAACTCTTGTGTTCCGTCATTCTGTCTGTCTATATAGTGGTAGTGGTTTATGTAGTCCAGTAAACTATATATTTCTATATTCCCATTCTATACACAAAGTTTATCTCTTACTATAGCAGTCTTTTCTTCACTGTTTTTACCACCTTCAATCTATCACTTCTTGGTCAATGAAATCAACAGTTTTGATCCATGAAGCAGTTATAAGATAAATTAGGGGAAAGTGTGGTTCAAAACACAGCAGCTGTTATTATCCATAGCTTATTCAGACAAAAGAAACCCTTCTTCATCTTCTTTTTTAAATTGAATTAGTATGTTAAACAAAATTATGAATATAAAATGGTCTAACTGATTGTACAGCAATTAACAAACTTACCTCAAGAAAATTTGTAAATCATTTCTTAAAAGTTCATCATCTAAATTTCACAAGAACAGAAGCGGTGAATTAGTGTGGTTTAGTAGTTATAAGGTTGAAAAAGCTTTGGCTGCTTTGTGGAACAAGACTGTTTTCAAAGTACATCAGACATGTGTGGTTCAACAGGGAGATTGATGAACTTGGTGTCTCAAATCATGGGTACTTGCATGTTCAATTGCATTATATATCTATTTGAAACATTACGATTTTAACTTTATTATTATTATTATAAAACAGAGACTTTATTTCTATCAATTTAAATGAAATTTTTTACTCATAAGTATGACTACTGGAGAAATGTTTCATTGTTATATATAATTACGGTAACTAATTTTCTTTTATTTTATTCATCATAACATAGGACTTTTTATTTTCCCTCATCTTTTACATCCATAATTTTACTAACTTCATCTAACTAATTACAATGTATGTTGCATATAGTTTAGTTATTACGCTGTATAAGCAATAGCATTAATTATAATAAACATAATATGTAAAGCTGCTATGTATATAGTGATATTAGGCTTTGCCACCTGACATATTTATTGCTGACTAAGCAATAACAAAGAAGCTTTTGCTTTAATAACTCTATACATGTATATTGTTTTCTGTCTTTATTTAAACAGGTTTTATGTCCTCCATAGTATTGTCCTGTGTATTATGTATCAGTTGTTTTCTTATGTTCGTTTATTAATTTACAATTCTAGTACAAAATGCATACCATCTCACTCAAAGAGTTCCAGTTTTAGGTTCTCCAACATGAATAATATCTACTTCCACTAAACTAAATACGTATTTGGTCTGACTTTATTTGATGTAGATAAAACAGCAACATTTCTCTAGTTAGTGTTGCCACCATCAATAAATAGCATAATATTAAATGATAGTGCATAATTTGTTTACAATAAAACATTTTGAAAGAAAATAGTTTTATAGAAATATTGATTCATATTAAGGTTCATAGAATATAATATCAAGTAAGACAAAAAATGCGTTATACTTTTCAATAGTGACAATAAACAGAAAATAGCTGAAATTATTCTTAACATTGTCTTTCAACTGTATTTTGGTTTATTTATTATTGTAAATGGATGACTTACTTATCCTAAAAAGAAATGGCTTACTGATATAGTTTAGACACATTTTTTTCACTAAATAAGAAATCTTAAATATAATAAAAGATTTGTAATTTTTTCTAAATAAAAAAAATAATAATAATATTAAAATATATAATTTATTTGATGACCAATGAACTTCGCTGAGTGTGATACAATCTGCTGTGGATCCTAATATACCTGTGAAATTTTGAGCAATACTTGCAATTTCTTGTATAAAATACCAGACTCTTTAAGTACAATTAAGATTAGTATAGGAGCATAATATGCAAGACATAAATCTTGATAAATGGGTAGTACACAGCAAAAGCTATACTTGTATATTAATTCTGCATTGATTAAAATATAACATTATCTCTTAATAAATATAATTTAAAGAACAAAATCTTATCCTTAATAAACAGTAGAATGCCGTAAATTATCCACCAATTGTCCCCCATCAGTAAAAGGCCAATCCGTTATAATAAAGATGTTTTAACTGAAAGTACACCATATCTACAGGAACCACCCGTTGATCCTGCTAAAGCAGCCGAAGAAGAAGCTGCTCGGGCTGCCGCTGAGGAAGAGGCTAGAAAACGTAGAGAACAGGAGGTTCGTTCAGCGTGTTCAAGTTGACTCTTGGAATCCACAGTTTTTATCAGATTCTCAATTTTTGGTAGCCGAGTGAACCCTGCCCTCTTCTCTATCTCTTCTGTCTTTATTTGAAAATCTTTGGAAGTTTGTGACCAAACCCTTGGACAAATTTGAGTGACAAAATGAATGAATGAACTCTATTTCATTTCTCTCTTTTTCTCTGTTGTCTTCCCCGTTTGAACCCTTGCATACTGGAAGTCTTTAAAATTGCATTTCTGTTACATCTTTACCCTAGTGTGTTATTTTTGTGCTAATTTAAACCCTACTTCCCTGGATAAGGGTAGAAATTTTTCCTATCAAAGATTTTTTGCAATCTGTAAATTTTATTTTATTTACAATTCTGTGATTTTCTCATTTTGAATGTTGCCAAATGTTGTGTTGATAATGAACTCAAGAGTTGTATGCCCTAATCATCTGGCTCAACAACCTTTAAATTTGATTCAATCAAATAGTGACTGAAAGTCCTTTCCATATCATTTCAATACTGCAGTGTTGATATTCACAGTCTACCTGTTAACGAGTGTTGTTCCTCAGAAGTCCTGCTACCTCACTTTATGTTACCTGTATTTTTGTCATCATCAAAAAACAGTGCAAAAATTTAGTCAATATTTACTGGATAATTATTCTTGCACATTTTGTATACATTTGAATGTTTGGGCATGAACAGGTGGTTGATTGTTTTAATTAGTTCCAACTCATTTTGAGAAATGTGCCATCATGATAAAAATGTATCTTTTCTTTAAGTATGTTTTTGTGAAGGTTTCATACCGCTCTAAACAGTTCCCCACCATGATAAAAAAGGGACTTGTCAAATTACCTGTCCGCAAGAAACATGTTGTGAATATGCTAACTTGGAAACAAATACACAACTTGACTCAGGCAACTGATCGCATTGCATTCCATTAAATGCCAGTCACTAGTATGGCTGCCATTGCATTTTTGTGTTTTATTCACTGTTTTGTGTTGCAACCCAAAAAAACTTTTGTTCCCCAAAATAAGAAGAAAGTTGGATAAACCAACTACATGAAGTGTGTTTTTATTTTATCGAAATAAGTCTTTAGTAGGTGACCTGTTCCGGATCAGTATTTTTATCTTACAATCTTTTTTATGACAGTTGTGTTATACTAGATGCATTGGCATACAATGCTATGTACAAAAATCTGCCATTTTAATGCATTTTTAAAAAAATGTTAATTGTTTATATGTTGGCTACTTGAAGCATCTATTCATCTAATTTTCTTACTATTTTAAAAAAGCATGGCATGATTTATTTGGTTGCATGTTTTATAATAAGGATGGGGTGGTGGCTAATTCAAAGTAAAATGAGGCATTTTTTTAAACCAAAGTTGGAATGAAAAACAAGTTTTGAGAACTTGTCCGTGTCTGTCTTACTGGTTGTTTGTATCTGTTATTATCTTTTGGGTGTTCTGTAAACTGTATTTTGGATAAATAACTTCCGTAATTGAGTATAAAATTTTGTTACCCGACTAATTATTTTATACACAATAATTTGATTAGGAAGAAGAAGCTGCTGCTCGTGAGGCCCAAGAAGCTCTAGAAGCCCAACGTAGACGCCAAGAACAAGAAGCCGAGGCTGAGCGCAGACGTGAGCAAGAAGAAGCTCGCAGGAAAGCCGAAGAAGAACGCCGTGCAAAAGAAGAAGCCGAGCAAAAAATCCGAGACGAGGCTGACCGAAAACGCAGAGTATGTACTTATTCTTGTTTCATGACAGGAAGTCGATATTTCATTCGTTTCTACCTCCTATTAAGTAAGAGAAAGAAGATTTTTTTTTTCTTTATATTTGGTTCATTAATGATTCATGGTACAGATGTTTTTGAGAAGATGCCATTTCAGCTGAGTGTGTCTTGTGATTTGAGGTGTGATTTACAGGCTAAGTATTCGCGGAGTTCATGGAATGGTGAAGAGCTTAGATTTAGGTCCTCTTTCTCCCAAAATGCAATTAAGTTCTATACCAGTGTGAACATTAAACCTGGATTGATATGAACCGCTTCTATAATCAAGATACAAGACTATGACACTTTCATCTTCAGAGTTTGTCATCAATGCCATTCCTTTAATACATTTGTAATGGAATTTTAAAATGTAAGATTTCTGAAATAGTTTAGAGGATTTCTCCGTATAATTACTGATTATAGTGTGTTGCAAATTAGACAACTGTGCTTTGAGTTGAAGGCAGGTAATTGATTGAAAAAATTGAATTATACAACTGGTGTTTCCATAAAAAAAGAGAGAAGGTAAGTCTTGCGTGTCAAATTTTGAGTATTGGAGGGGTTTTTTGTTGTTGTTTTTTTTGCCTGAAATAACTGTGCCCTTGATTTTTTTATTTTGTGCGTATGAAAAAAATTATGAATTAGTGTGATTAGTGCAGGCTCTTGTTTTGTATTTTGTTGTTGTTGTATAAATTTGAGTGTTAACCTGTGTGCATTTGCTAATAAGAGTGTTTTTACCATGTGAAAAAGTTGGATTACTGCATGTTTTTTTTTTATAGTGATGACTAATAAGTTTTCAGTGTTGTTTGAGTTTGTCATTTACAGCATGTTGTTTTTCTTTCTTTACCGTTATGACTTTAGGATGCACCATTATATCATGTTAACTCAGAAAGTCCTTCGAGCCCTGGTCCAAGGAGTCCAGTTCCAACAAATAGATCACAACAGAGAAGGGGTTGGAGTTTCGACCAGACTGCAGAAACTGAAGTTGACATGGGCAATTGGCAGCAAAGAAGGCCAGATGGGTTACCAGGAGAAAAAACCAATATTTTATTGCAGAAGTGGCTGAAGACAGAATCTGATAATACTCCTACAACTGAAAGACGGAGACGTTTAAGACAAGATGTAAGTCTGGATTCTGCCCAGGAACCACTCCAGCCCAGGTCAAGTCGGTGGAAAAGACCAGAATCGGAACAGCCCTCAGCAGAAGCGTTCACTTCACGTCCAAGACGGTCACGATCAACACATGAACATGATGGCGATGATTTTCGCTCACAGGCCTTGGCTCATTTCAGACAGCAAAGATATGGCGACAATTATGGTGAAAGACCAGGGCAAAGGGAACCATCACCAGAGCCAGAAATCATGATGGAACATTACACAGAGCCAGTAGAAATGGATGAACGAGAACAGAGAAGAGCGGAACGCCTGAAGAAGTGGCGAGGTGGCGAAACTGAAGACAAAGAGAGTGAAGAAAGGGAACGAAAATACAGAGAAAAGCAACGTCTTGAAGATGAACGAATTGAGGAAGAGGCTCGAAAATATGCTGCCGAAAAGGTAAAGTCTGCCAAAGAAATGTTTGAACGTGAAGCAGAGAGTATCCTGGCCAGTCGCCCTAGCCGTCCACCTGAACTCTATGTTTTCAACAATAATCAAACAAACTTTAATAAATTCAGAGAAGCTGCAGAACATCGGTCAGATGTTACCACACAACCGAAAGGCGATAAGCAGAATGTTGGAAAATTAAACTCTGATAGGCTTGGGGTTTACCAAAATAAAATGGAGTCTGAATCTTCGGAGCTACAAGAAACTGAACAATTAAACAATCTTGAAAAGGCAAAGTTTAGGGAACATGATAAAACTATTGAAAAAGAGAGGCTTGAGGTGGGAAGGATGGAACATTCAAGACTTGAAAATGAAACACCAGAACAGGGAAAGGTTGAAGAAAAACGTTTGGAAAAAGACCATTTTGAACGAGAAAGGCTTGAGGAAGAACAAAGATTAGAACAAGAAAGACTTGAACAATTACGACTTGAGGAAGAAATGTTGAGGCAAGAACGTCTAGAGGAACAAAGGTTAGAAGAAGAGCATCTTCAACAGGAAAGGTTAGAACAAGAAAGGCTTGAACAAGAAAGGCAGGAGGAGGAAGTACGGTTAGAGGAGGAAAGGTTGGAGGAAGAAGAAAGATTGGAACAAATACGACTTGAAGAAAGGAGACTGTCAGAACAAAGACAATTGGAACAACAAAGGCTTGAAGGAGAACAAAATACAAATAAGGGCTTAAGGGGGAAACAAAGACATTTGTCTCAAGATGATGAGAAAACTGAATTAGCTGTTCAAAGATCAACAGATCAAATTCGATTAAAGGGGGAATCTGGCATAAATAAAGGATTGGTTAGCTCAAAAACAAGACAGATTAAGCACAAGGAGGACTCAAAAAAGATTGTTTCTTCACCCAAGGTAGGGATCTTGATTTTTCTTTTTAACTATTTGGTTAGCATGCATACATTATCTATGGATTATAATTATTACACATCTTTATATACTTGTTATGTTTGTAAAGACTTCAATATATAATCTTTACACTTTTAGCTCTTTTGGCCTTGCTGGACATCTTGGGAACAAAATTTGTTATTTTGTTTTATCCTTTATAGTGCTTAGTATACAATTTTAATACACGCAAAGATGTTATGATCGCAAATTGTTAAACCTGACCCTGTTGATTAGTTGTCTGTTTGTCACATGTTGATACATGTGTTATTTCAAGGTTTCCCGGAAATAATGTATTACACCTAATCACCTGACTATTAACACTCAATTATTATTATAGAAAATAGATTGTAATCCACCTTGACAATTTTATAACAACACAGATGTACTCCATTTACATTTTGTCAAAAAGCAGTGCTTGGGGCTTCATTGTATCGTCCAGTGGATAATGCCTTCTCAACTGATATAATCTCACCATGCAGATTCAAACTATTTCAGTTTTTTTTCTGAACCAGACTTCAGATTTTTTTTCCCTGTTGTCAGGTTGGTTTAATAACAAGTAGAGTTGTTGAGAAAAAAGCCAAGTTTGAAAATCGCAATACAAAGGTAAACCTTATTCACCTTTATTTTTTCTGTGTCCAGCTAATGTTTTAAAAGTGGTTCGGTTGTTGAGCTTCTTGTGCTAAAAAGACACAACAAGACTAGATTTGTTTAATGCCTTTCATACATTATAGTTATAGTTTGCGCCTTATGATAGTCTTTGATTCGCTGCCTGCTCCCAGCAGGCTGACATGCATTCAAACAAACTATTGTTCTGTTACAGAACACCACAACTTAGCTCAAATATCGCTGAATGTTGTGTAAAACTTTAATCAATGAATCAATCTATTACAAAAATGTGACCTCTGCTGGTACTTTTGGTAGAAACGAGGATTTGTCATGACTCCAAAAAAAAAATTATGCAATAAAATAAATTTTAATGAACAAAAAATGAGATGTTTGATTTGCTCCAAGGTATCAAACAGAACAGTTTGTTTATCTATGTCTATTTTAGATTAACTAATAAATATGTCCACAAGGAAGTTTTTAGATTTTGAATCTTAATGCACCTCCTGCAAAAACAAAATAGAGTTTTTGCTAGGGTTGTTCGATAAACAGATGGCCTTATTTCTCACAGGTCTTAAAACGATTAAGTTGGGTGTATACATATCTGTGTTCTTTTTATTTACCAAACGTGCCAGCATGAGGTTCTCCAGATGCCCCGCTGTTGTTGTTGCTAATGAGCAACTGTCAAACAGGTTGTGGAAGCACTTGGGTATAGGGTTGCATACCATATATGGCTGATACAATTTGCATGCTGGGAACATGTACCATTATAATACTTAATAGCTCATGTCATAAACTAGTAAAAAGCACTTTTCTTTTAACAACAGTTAAGGGGACTTTAAATTAGGTTGGTGTTTTCTTGATTTTGAGGAGCTGGGACATTTTATGAATGCAAATAGGGCAAATGGGCTGTTTATCTCAAGTTATGAAATGGAAAAAATCTGTAACTATTTTTAACGCTTTTAATTTTTGTGCCAATTCACAGGATGATAAATCCCCTTTAAAGCCTGAACGGCGTATATATGGTGCACGTAATTTGAAAAGTCTACAAGAAAAAGTAAGACTTCTTTTGCATTCTGCTATAATTATAAAATGATAATTTATGGCTTGAATATCTATTAAGCAATTTAAATTATGAATGTGGAAATGTCCTTTCTTTCATGGCTAAGTCTTCGTCAAAAGTGAAACTATCTCAGTTTAATATTTACTAAATGAAATCCAACTTTTCACAAATTTATTTTTTAAAAATTCTTATTTTGTTTGCTTACTTGGTGAACATAAACTAAAATTTACTTTTTATTCTCCAATTTTGTTTGCGCGCTTGGTAAACTAAAATTTACTTTTATTCTTCAATTTTGTTTGCTTGCTTGGTAAACTAAAATTTACTTTTTATTTTATTAGTTTAATAAAACTGAAAACCAAGAAACTGTGTCTGACAGCTCAAAGACCAGCGAGAGTGATGTAAGGTTTTTTTGTTTTTTAATTTGAAGCGTTACTTTTGATTAAGTTCTTATAGTGGTTTGTTACTTTAATTTTACCACCACATAGAGTTTTAGTAATATCATTTTACTGTCTACGTCTCAAGAGTAATTTTGTTAAAAATATGTATAACAAAAATAATCAGTACAGCTCACATCAGTTTTGATTCTTGATTGGTTTCAGTTTAGAATATATGCCTCAATTAAAGGTGTAGGACTTATATTTGATGGCCAATTATAGCTGGTAATCATAATTTGGTGATGGTATCTAGAATCCTAAGGATGTTTGGTTCCTGGAATTATTTTATTATCATTTTTGGTGATACCTGCATGTCGCTTGTTACATAAGCCTCAAATATTATTAGCTTATACTTTCTGTGTTGAAAACTGTTTTGTTACAATTGTGTAGACTTCTTCATATGATGAAAACAGCAACAAAGTGGCAAATAGATGGAGGTCTGGAGATAAAGTCAAAAATGTAAGAAAACAAAAATCAACCATAATTTAATTTTCAATGCTCTTTTTTTAAATGTTTAAATTAATTACATTTTTTAGGGTTATATTTATAACTGCTTGATTTATAATACATACTGGGATTTATTGGCAGTAGAAATGTATTTAGTGGCACACTATTTGTTTTGATGTCTACATGTATGTTGAAAGCCCTTAAGTTTTTATCTGAATCAGTAATCTCTAAAACAGTTACTGTTAAGTTAAAATAGTGTATAAGCTTCTAGTATAGGCCTCTATACACTGAGAAAATAGTTTTTCTGTGACCTTGGACTGACCTTTCAACAAACTGAAGGGGAAAGTAATCTATTGACTTGGGTATATGCCAATAGGGTTTGTTAATACATCTACAACACTCTAAAGAGTCTCTTTTTTCTCTCTTGCTAACTTTTTTTCCCTCTTGTCTGGAGAAATCATCTGTATGTTAAAAACAAGCCCTGTTGACAGCAGCTATGCCACCATTTTGTCTTGAATGCGTAGTAGACTACAGCGCTATCAATTCCTTTCATGCCTGTGTCTATACTTATTTTGTTAGTATAATTTAGAAAGTTTGGTTATGCCAGATTTAAAGAAACATTTGAATATTGAATAATTTTTGTGTCTTTTATTTTATCCCAAAATAACGAAAATACATTTGAATATTGTTTTACACATTTTTGTACTTTTTCCTCTTTCTGGAATTACAATGTTTAGAGCATCCTATTTTATGAATTTTCTTTAACAGGCATCGTCATCATCAATTCACAACATTCCAAATGATCAATCCTCAAAAATGTCATCAAAAATTTCTACATTCTCAACAAGCATAAGCTCAAAGGATACATCACCAAGGCAAAGAGATAGGCCGTCAACCAGAAAAACAACAGACAGAAAATCTGTATTTGAAAATGCTCAAAAGACTAGTGAACAGCCACGGCATACACCTATAGAACTCCGTATCAACTCTACTAATAGCACGCTGCAAAAATGGAAAACAAGAGAGGAAAATTCAGTAAGCATGTCTTAAAAACAAAACGTACTGTATTTCAGTAGAATGGGGTTGGCCAGAAGCTGAAAAGAGAGATTGAGAGATAAGTCTGTCACTCTTATACCTGGCTGTTTCAACCCCGTTGATTGTTGTTATACCTTAGGATCATTATTGTGTTTGTGATAAGTTCAAGCTTATTCAGCAAGAATAGATGCAGTTACATATTTTTCTGGAGAGTTCTATTTTGCCAAGTGTTCAAGCTATTAGGGAAAAATTTGACCACGTCTGGTCAGAAATACATGCTAAAATAAAAACTTGTATTGTGTATTTACATGTTAATGTTTTGAAGTGACAATTTTTACTAACCTGTACTTGTTGTCTGCAAAGGGTACAGCTCCATTGACCAATCATCAGAATACACCTGCACTGAGAACAGGCGATTTGCAACTGGATGTAAGAATTATTTTAATAAGCTTATAACTTCGTTCTTTTTTCTCAACTGGTGTATGGTGAATGGTAAATCATAAGTTTGTCAAAGAATATAACATGGTTTGTAAAATGCTTTTAACATGTGGGACTTGCTACTGGAAATTCTCATCGACATCACAGATTAGATTAAAAGAGAAATGGCCCATCTACTATATCAGAGTTTGATAGAAGCCAAATAAAGGCCCCTCAAATTCTATAAAAACTCAATTTTCTCTGAAAAATATTCAATATTTCATTTTATAACTACAAATATTCAAACTTTTTTTTTTTAAATACAATTTTAATAAGTGCTTTTATTTAAAATCCATAGGGTTTTTATAACATCAAAGGGCTGTCCAATCATAATTTTATTCAATTTTGGTAAATTAAAAAATTATTTAAAATCCATAGGGTTTTCATAACATCAAAGGGCTTTCAAATCATAATTTAACTCAATTTTGGTAAGTCAAAATATAAATTTTTAATAAACAATACTCCAGAAAATGGCCTCTGTCAAACCTTGCACCCACTGATATCAACTTTTTAAATACAGATTTTAACTTGGTATCAACAATGCTGTGTTGATCTTATCACCAATTCAGTACTCCAATTCAAATAGGGAAACATTTTTTGTTTGATATTCTGTATAAAATGTAGCATTCCGAACAGTATATGTTAAAAGTTAGGTTATATTTGATAAACAAACTTATGATGTTATCACATATGTCTAATTGGATTCACAAATCACTGTAACCTCTCCATATCACTGCTCAACCTTATCTGGCTTTTTTCTGAAATAAACATTATAGAAATGGTGATCAGAATCTTCACTTGGCTTAATTCTTTCCTTTTAGCTTTTGACAGTATCTAAATATACAGTTCTTGTATCCAAAAATAAACAATGATTGCATGCAATATAAACTTTAGAGAAACATTTAATGCATGCTGCTAGATCAACTTTTAGTGCCTGCTGTTATTTTGTAAGCATGTAGATAAACCATTTTCCATGTACAGTAAACAGTTTTTACCCTAACTGTCTTATCAGTTTACCCCACACAGCGACAAAGCAAATTCTTCTCATACATGAAATACACTTTAGTATGATGACTTTAATCACTAACATAAAAACAATATTTAGAATGACCATATTTTATTTCTGGTGGCTTTTCAGTTTAAGGTAGAGATGGTAGAGCTATGCATGTTGTTGTCTCTACCATGGTGGCAAGATTCTTAACTCTTCTGCACATTCAGTTAGTATTATTTCTGCTTTTTCCTTTGGTTGGCTTTGCAAATATGAAAAGCATCAACTAGAACTGGACAACCAAACCCATCCCGTCTATTTTTTATATTTTATATTTAATTACAATAGCTAGAAAATGTCTTCAGTATTGGTTGTCATGGTAATTTGGATCAACTAAAGCATATTTAGTGAACAATAGCCAGACCTGGAGCTTAAATGCTGGCATAGAAATATTGGATCACAATTAACACAATTGCTGTTGAATGTGTCCCATACTAAGTATATCCAAAATTTATTAAAACTGCTAACACTTTTGTTTACCATTTTCTTTTCCTTTTCTGGTTGATGTAAAGTCCACATTCTTTTTACATTAACTCACATGGTAAAGAAATGTGACCATCTGTAATACCTTAATGGGTATAACAAGTCAGCATGTGCTACAGTACTTGGAATGTTAAAAATAATTTGTCTAATATTTTGACAATATTGTTGAAGGCCACTTAACACAATGTTTAGTTCTGAAAAATCTTACAGGATAATGTAAATGTTTACCAGTAAATTTCAATGTAAATGAGATGTTGTTTCTGTTATTTATTAACGTTTCCACTAACATTTGCAGCTTGAGATGCAGTTCACCACATTATCCTTCTTTTTTTCTTCATTGCTCACTATTTTCACCCATATTTCATTTATTTTTATAGAAAATTGTGTAAAACTAAATTCTCTCAGCAATTTTAAGAAGAGCAGCTTATCTTGTTCGTTTTGCTTGTTTTTGTTTAGTTATTTATGTGACAGGAAAAGTTTTCAACTGTAAATAAAGTCTACTTCTGTTTGGTTGTGTTTAAATTAACTGTGGTACTTCAATTTGTGTAGCTAGAAGTAAAAAAAGCATTCTTAATGTGTTCTCTATTGATTGAAATTGTTAATTTATGCTTACATGATTTGTCTGTGTTTTCTGCATGTGCATGGTTGTGATAAAAAGGGAGATAATCATGTCCAAGAACGTCGTCTGTCATCATCATCCTCTCTATCATCGTCGTCTTCAAACACTTGGCGTGAACGAGGAGCCGCTCGCGTAAAGGTAAGGGAGGGAAATCGTTTTGCATTAGATATCTGAAGATAACAGGTAAGTTTTAGTCAGGTGATTTGATTCAACATTCAGATATTGGTAATTTTAGGTTTAAATATCTAATGACCGGATCGGGACCTAAATCTAAGACCATTTATCAAACCTTTTTTCTCCTCGGCCCACAGTAGTTCAGTTGATAAAACAAAATTATTTCATACCTTTTTTATTACCAAGAAGGGTTTTGAAAACCATGTAACCAGAATAATTTTCAAAGAAAGTCAAGTGCCTACAGCATTTGTTCATTATGATTTTCGACTTGAATATCAAATTTAGAGTTGCACTGAAAATGTTCTGTTCGCAAATGACTTATAATGAAGTATTCACCCGACATCGCCCCTTTTATCCAGACCAATTCCTTCTGTGTTATCAATGTGTCTGACTGGTTTGATTTCCTGTATTTAGGAAGAAGAAGATAAAGAGGAACAAGAACGATTAGAGAGAGAGCGTAAGAAGGAAGAGGTAAGTACATCGTGTGTTTGTTTCCCCTTGTCTCGTTACGCTCCAGTGTGCAGAAAAACATTCTGCATGCCATGGTGTTCGGTTTGCATTTGTCACAAGTTTGTCCTTAATGCGAATTGGTCTGGTGTTTTATCTTCAATTTTTTTGTTAAATTCATCGTTTTCTTTGTTAGTTTTTTTTTTTTGCCATCATCAATCACCATGTTGCTATATAGACCCAATTTGTCTCTTCATGATGTCGTTTTATACGTTTTCATGCTTCCATTTTTGGCAAAAATTTGTTAAATGATTTTTATTATATGAAAAATAGGTTATGTGTTGGAGGAGAGGCTGTATCGACACCTATCTTTTTAACCCTCTACAGTAGTTTTAGCTTCCTCCACGATCACACCATTCCTACAATCTGACATACACATTAATAGAACTTTACATTACTGTCTATATCTGAGTATAGCACGCTTACTAGCCAAATAGATTGGTCACAGCAGTCTTATGTAGTGGTTTGTTCATCTATAATGCCGGTATTATAGACAGCGAGCAAGCTTTGTTGCGTAGCACTTCTGTACCTCCATTCCTAGAGAGTTAGCTATATGGGTGTTGCTGATTGACTATTCAATCTGAATTGTGAAGGTCGCTACGTTCTGAACACTTCACCAAGTCTCTCTATATGGCATGCTATTGCAATTCTGCTAACTGCAGGCTGCTCGGCGCAAGGAAGAGGAAGAACGTAAGAAGAAAGGCAAGCGGAAGGGTCTTGGTGGCTTATCACCAGAGAAGAAGAAACTGCTCAAGGTAGGGCAGGTTCTCACACAGTTACTCCGCTGACGACAAAACACGATTAACCAAAGCTCACCAAAGAATTCATGCAAAAGCGAAAATTCCAACCTCTTAAGCGCATTCTGCATGAGACAATGTTAACACAGGAAACTTTTTCTTTTCAAATTCTCTTTTTTTCTTTTCTGTATTTTTTATTATTCTGTCTATTTTTTTCTTCTCGTACTAAATTGTACATAACCATTTCATCATTTACAATGCAATTCGCTTAAGCTCTGACAGCCATGTTTACTATAACTACTCGGGTCATATGTCTCTCCTTCCTCAGATACGTTGTCATGGCTAACCTTGCTCTATGCGTTCATTGTTTTTATATGACAACATAACATGGTTATTAGTCCTTAATAGTCAGACAAATCGAACAAAAAATGTCAAATGGAAATTCATGAATTAGAAGTCTTGTAAATCATCAAGTTTGGTGTAGTAGCAACAGTCAGTTGGTAGCAACAAATGGCCGCAGCAGGCGTTGGTATTACATCATTGCGGATTGATGATTTTTTTCTCTTTTTCAAACACCAGCCCAATGGCATGAGAAGAAACTGTTTTAATAAATACACCTTTGGTACCGTAGAGAGAGATTTTCACTATATTTGTTATTTTTTTTTTTACATTGAAATGATGGATAGATGTTATGGACCCAATTTAGCTTGCTTGAGCAGAAAACTGACCACCTATGGCTGCCTCATCAAAATTAACTACTTTAACTGAAATCATGGCTTCTCGATTCACAGCATTGGACCCTGCCCACATTGAATCCTGATGTTGCCAAGTCAAATATGTGATTTTTTGTAAAAAAAATGTAAAAAAAATTAATTAATATATAGAAAAATTAATAATAATAATAACAAAAGCTTTATTTCAAGTGGGTAATGTATACAAATACCTTGAGCTTTGATCTAGATAATAAGAAAAACAAAAATTTGCAGTAACGGCTTCAGTTTTCTGCTTCTAGAATCCTTTTTTTAATTTATTTCTAATGGACCAGTGATAGAAGCCTCCCCTTCCAGCATGTTGTAGATTCGGAGACATTTTGAAAAAATTCAGAAAATCAGATTTTCTAGGCATAAGACATAATATGGCTGGATTTGGTTCCAAATGAAGCACTGCATCAGCCATGGAAATATTAAGAACTTTTGTAGAGCGAATCTATTCAAAATGTCCTCCTGTTTTAGCATGGTTTGATTACCTTTATTAATGGTATTTTTGTTTTTTTTCTTCTAACAATTTGTGTAGAATTGACCTGCATGTGTTTGTTGTTGTGTGTGATTTTCTAGGCTGAGGAGATAGAACAAGACTTACTGGACCTAGCTGAGGAAATCGATGATATGAAAGACAGGCGACAGCAAATTCTAAGCCAGCGTATTCAACCATTACCACGTGATTTAGATAAATTTACAAATGGTAAATATCCCAAATATAGTGATGGCTAGCAACAGTTTCAAATTTGCTAATTAAGATGGTGTATTAGTTAGATACTTTTATAAATGCCAAAAGAAGTTTTATTCCAAGCAGAGAGTTAAGTGAGTTTTGGGGTATTCGCAAGTAACATAATGGACAAATAGATGTCTCTTCCACTTAAGAGTTTAACATAATACACAAGTAGTGAAATTTCCAAAAAACGGTAACTTATTTTGACTTTACAGCTCAATATTTCAGCCTTTATTATGCAGATCTCCTGATGATGGATTAATAAATGTTTACAGCTCAATATTTAAATTGTTGTTTTCTAAATGACACAATTATTGTATTTCTCCACTGCTTCATAATTTGGATAAATTAACAAATGGGTAATACCTGAGAATCAGCATTGCTAGGAAAGATTCTCAGTTAATGCTGGGATTACAATATACAGGGATATGATGCTCTGCCTTATCCAGGCCTAATCCACATAAAATCAGGTACTCGGTATTGTTCTCATTCGTCCGCTTCCGTAAAGTGTTCGGAAAACTGGTGAGCTCAACAGTTGTCAATGCGCATGTGCATTACTATGATGATAGATAGGAGACTCTCCCTCCTTCACGATTGTTTTGGTTGTTTTAAAGGTCTGCAAATATTTTACATATACCGAATGTGAATATATAAGACTGAGCATTATCGTCTCATCTATTGATATGCAATGTCAGTAAGGCGGAAAAACAAGTATAATTGAATCCATTCAGGCCTCCAATGACTTGGTCAAAAATATTAATATCCTATTTGCTTGATTTTTGCATTTTTTGCAGTCTAAAAAAATAATCGAAATATTAATTTATCTGAGTTGTGAATGAAACTTGACAAGCCTTCTCTTCCTTCTTATCGGTCGTCATTTTTTTTTATCCATGAATACAAGGTTTTTCTAGTCCAACATTACATTGTTTTTTTGACCCAAATGCCCTTTCTCTGAGTTATAATAATACTTTCTACGGAATTAAAGATAGTCGTTTATATGTACGTAAGTCTTTTTTTTTTCTGAAAGCAGCTGTAAAATAGAAATATTAAAGAGTGAAATCAAGTAATTTTCGTTCAACGCCACTGCCTTCTTCGCTCGCAAACCGGTATAGCATCTCACCAGTTCCTGGGCTCCGCGAGAGAGTTCGTGATTTCATCGACAATTCAAGATTAAAGCTTGCTGTTACATATCCCTGTATATTGTAATCCCAGGTTAATTAATGAACCAACCTCTTCCAGTTCAGAGAAAGGAAATATCTTTAAAAGTTTTATTACGAAGGAGCAGTTTGGCTAATGGTAGTTTGTCTTGAGTGTACATATAGCAATTCAGTCTTTACTTAGCACTGGAGGAAGATTAACTTTCCAACTTTATCAAAATACTTCACATTTTATAATTGTGCTGGTGTCAATTTTTTATGGAAGGCACCGCTGTCAAATAAGTCAAATACATTTTAATTTGGTTTATATTGACATGACACATTAAAACACTGCTTCTTACATTAGATAATTCAACAAGCGCTAAATATCAAACAGAAATTTTATTGTAATCAACAGATAAACATGATGTGGTAAATTCTGAACTAGTGTTATAAACCTGCTCCTCTTTGACTTGATTAGATCAATTAAGTAAATATGTTTAAATTATTCATTTGTGGGAAAAGGCTGTAATCTATATAAGCAAATTCTCACCTTAAGCTGGACCACTGTATCTCCGGCAGTTTGTGGATATATTTATGTGCCCAATGGATTGAATTTAAAAGTCAAGTCATAATAACAGAAGCAATTGAGGTTATAAAATCCATAAATGTACACAATAGATTGAGTCTGCTGTAAGTAGATATATGCACCTCTTCTTGTAACCTAGTCATTAATTTTTATAGTACGATGCAACATTTTTTTCATGTTCACTGATATGAAATTGTTCAGATTCTTTGTTTTTATGGTCAATTTGAATCTTGAGTATATTAATCAGGACTCGACTTTGTATTGCTGGTAAATATTACTTTCAAAGACATATTTTGGACAGAGACTAGAGTCTTTTTCTACCAATATAGGACTTAAAGCTGTAACAGAAGAAGACATATTTACCATCTTTGACCGTGTAAGCTGTAACAGAAGAAGACATATTTACCATCTTTGACCGTGTATTTATGTATTCCCTCAAGTTATTCTAACAGACGTAGAGTAACCTGCCATTTGCATGGGTGTGAGTTTGCAGTGACACAACAGCTAGTAAAACTGGCAAAATCACTATTGGTTGAAAGATTGTATCCTAAAATATTAACTATATCGTGTAACTGAATTATTGATTTTCAAGAATGTGTAAACCTTGCAATATAAACATTTAAAATTTGTTTTTAGTAAAGGTATACTATGGTTAAACTAAAGGAACAAAGAACTGAGTTAGCACTCAAATTCTGTGTACATGTATATGTATTCAAAATATATGTAAAGTAAGAAATTTTTCTGATAAGAAAATATTGTTATTGTGCTTTTTAAAGTCTCCATTTCATGATATATCTTTGTGGATGAATATGTCCTTGGTTAGCTCCTTGAGAAGAATTCTGTGGGTATTAAATTTTTTAACTCTTCACAAAAATAGTGATGAGGGCAGGTTAGACAAAGTAATCGAAACAACGGACGTGTAGTTTCTGAAGATTTCAGTGACCAGCGTTTCAGCGTGTTTTTATTTCTAGAAATTAATCATGCAAAAAGCAGCCGAAGATCTGAGGAATGAGGCCATTAGAAAGGCAGAAGAGAGGGAAAAATACATCAATGAGCGAGTGGAGCCCATCAGTACTGAGGGCTTGAGGCAAGGTAGGCTGTGTGAGACAGCATGAGTCAAGGTCACCTGGTTGTCATGGTTATCAGAGGACAGAGGTCAAATGATGTACAGCATGTCTTCCAGTTTCCACGACTAGTCTAGAAAAAAAAGTGCTGATTTTCGGAATTCAGTTTAGACCTTTTGTTTTTGTTGCATCCATTTAATACATTTGGTTCATTCTTTATTTGAGATATTTTGTAAATTTGTTTTGATTTGTTGTTGATGGTAGTTTTTCGTTATGAGCACATTTTTCTTTTTCATTTATTTTTTTGATGTTGTGTATAATGCTTGCTGCTCCCATGGTTTTTAGCTTACATGTGAATATGGAGAAAAAAAATCAGATGAGGTCTTTTTTATTTCACAATGTATTTGAAATATTGTTGTAATGGATTTAATTTAAAAACCTCAATTTGCATGAATAGTATTTTAAAAAAAATTATGCTGTAAAGATGTTGTTGTTGTTGCATTTCTACCCCATGTGGCTGTTCATTTGTTGTCAACACGTTTTCCTTCTGCTTTCACACAAGCACAGTTTTCTCACAGTCACTGATATATAATATATCAATAGTATCATTTCAAAAAGAATATAAAAATAACTGCGTTGAAAAAGTGTTGTAGCAAAATAATTTGTCAAATATACACAGGGACATTTATTATCGCAAATGCATTATTCATGGAAAACCACACAAAAATAATAGTTATGCATGGTAGTGGATTGTAGACTGTATGTCAGTGTATAGAATTGAGATGTGTTTTGATTCACTCAGGTTGTCTCCTTTAAGTTAACTCTGTTTTCATAGGAAAGAAATGTAGAAACTTCATCTCAGTCAAACATTATAGCCTTTTAACTGGTGTGTGTCTTGTTTCTAGGAAGGTGAGCTGAAACTATAGCTTATAGATACAATCTTGGAGTCCTATTTTTCAAAAATGATCTTGGACTATTAAACATGCAGAATTACTCCGAACATAATCGTTATACCACTTCATTTAGTAGGGAGAGATTTAAGATTATCTGTGTACCGAAGTTAACATTATCTAGACGCTCTAAGTTATGATAGAACTTGATAAATTTGTATGTTATAGATTTACAAAGAAAATGTACACCCGAGACCTCTTTCGCAAAATATTGTACGACACAGGCTATCATATGATAAAATTTTATCATGTTAAACCCAAGCATTAAAATATCACAGGAGACTTTTTGTCGTATGACATTTTATGAAGGTGGCCCTCGACCTGTAGAACACATACAAAACACCAGCAGAGTGAAAGTAAAAAAACAAAACAATAGAATAAAAAATATTTGTTGCTAGTTTTGATGTACATCTAAAAAGGATAAATCGAAAGAATTTGCCTGACTTAAATAGTTTTGCTTTAAGAGGAATTGTGACATTGTAACTCAGTTCTCGCATTTTTTCTGTGACTTGGAACTGGCTACACCACCCGTCTTTGTTTAAAGTTAAGAATGATCGTTTGGGTGAGATTAGCTGAATGTTGAAAAATTTGTTCAGAGTTAGGAATGATATATTTGTTTGGGAATCAGTTTGAGTTTTGAATGAGTTTGATTGTCCCAGATAAAAGTACATGTAATTCATAACTTTGTTCGCTAAATAACTTTTTGGTTTAGTTCTATACAAATCTTGATCTGTTAATACTTAGCTAAAATCTTAAAATTCGTACAATATATGTTTCTGTTATAAATGTAAAGACTCTGCATTGTTTAAATCTGCCGAGTTTAAATAATTGAATTTGATTATATCCTACAAATGTATTGATTAATTGACACATGGGTCAGCAGCTGTGGTTCGCTGGTTACGTGTTGGACTCTCATATGTAACACATACCTTCAAGTCTATGAGGGAGTCACTTGATGTGAATACAACTATCCCGGGGTGGTTTGTACAAGGTTTCCTCCTGGTCTTCCACCATATTGATGTATTGATTAAAACAAATTAAAAAGTGGAAAATTTGTACTCCTGTAATTAAAGTTAAAAAAAACTTAAGAACTTAGACACCAATCAAAACAAAAATCCTAACACATGAGAATAACAATTAGATTTTAAAAAGTTTGTTTTTTTGAACATAAAAAGAAACATATGTGAAAGTTTGCATATGTTATAAAATGAATTCCTGGATTTTTGTGGAGTACGGCATTTAACTAGTGTAATAGATGTATATACAAAAAGTTTGAGACAACATGTTGCAATATACAACGATGTTATTAATAAATATCATATAAAATGAAGTTTGTGCAGGCCATTTGGGGATATAGCTCTTAACTAATAGCACATCTGTTCTCTTAGGCTGATGGACTATAATATAGCTGCTTGTAACATTTGGCTTACGAATTTTGTACTGACAACCATTAACGTGGCAGAACTTTTATTGACTTAGTTACTGTTGAAGGAACATATTACAGAAGGCTGTATATTTGGATGAACTTCAGTTGAAAATAAGTTGCACATACATATGGGTCAGTCAATATACTTATGTCCCACATTCATTGGCACTTTAGGCTTGCTTTGTAACCACAGACGTCCGGGGCCATAACTTGGTGGGTAGTATGTGTCCTTACTAAGCCTACTTCGATGTACCGTTCACGGGATCGAGGCCATCTGTTCACCATGAGGTATATGAGTGAGTCACACGATGTGGTTTCGGCAATCATGGGGGTGGTTTTTCTGAGGTTTCTTCCTGGATCTCCACCATAATTAGGCAAGGAACAGTGTGAAATGTATAATCCGTCGTCGTATAAG
Source organism: Mopalia vespertina (assembly GCA_030265115.1). NCBI lineage: Eukaryota > Metazoa > Mollusca > Polyplacophora > Chitonida > Mopaliidae > Mopalia > Mopalia vespertina. The sequence continues at coordinate 348,165 of JAQQZZ010000001.1, forward strand.
TGAAAAAGCCTTGAGTACGACGTTAAACCCCAATCAGATGCCAGTTATTTTCCTGACCCCCACAAAATATGCTGATGCAACTTAAGACAAAAAATCAATACATAAACACTTTTGTAGAAAAGTTTCCATTGACTGAAAGACATTACGGTGCTGGAATTTGAGCAGTGGTTTCCTCCAACTTGATAACAATGGCACTGTCTTCATGTGACCTTCAGTATAATGTAAAACATCAAATAACTAAATATGTAAATGGCATTCAACAGAGGTTGCACATAAATACATTTTTGTCTGGTATTTAACAAATTTTTATCTAGATGTGCAGATATAGCTTTTGCTATAGCAGAACAGTTTCAGTCAATTTTATTAGTACGCTCGGTTGGTAGAGCATCAACACAAAACAATTTGACAAGCAAGCCCGACTTGTGGGGAACAATCTATTCTCTCTGCCTTCATAATTATAAGATACATTGTTGATCAGTTGATATGTTTGACTCTTTATGTTGTTTTTTATTTTCACACAATTTCCATACAGTTTTGTCTGGTACGGGAAGCAGTCTACCCAAAGGTATAGAGTAACTGTGAGAAAGCATACATTTTCCTGTGTTTGTCTTTATGTTCGTCTTGTATGTTCATTCTTGTTGTTTCGGCTTGCTGTATTAATAATATGGTTCACATGTAGCAGGCTGTTTTATAAATCCCTCGATTATGGTCTGTATTTTTTTTGTAAATTGTCAAGTTTTAGGTTTATTCTGTTCTGTAGCTTAACAAAATATCAAATGGTTTAAAGAATGAGAAAAAGAAACCGACAGCAACAACTTCGATATGAAACCATTTTTGAGGAAAATTTTTCTTCAGTGTGTATTTCACGACAAATATGGCGTCTTGTGTATAAAGTTTACATTTTTGCAGAAATAGTCCTTCTAGAGAGTATCAATATTAGAGAATGATCCATGAAAGGAGATTTGACATTTGTATATTATAATATAAATAAACGATTTTTTCTGTCTTGCTTACAATGTGTACAAAAATTGTGTATTCATGTAAGCACCTAATTGGTTTAAATCTTAAAGACAAGCCAAATGACTTTCGACTTTTCCAAAGAGCCATCGTTGACCTTGAGAGAAATTATTATGTTAGTTTGTGAACTTGTATTTTAACAGTTTCAATAAACATAAATGTTCCTAGGTTATTTTGTCTATTTGTATATATGTTAAAGAAATTGACTGTGCAGGATGATTCCTATTGCCTGGGGCCCATGGTTTAGTGGTGAGCGTGTCTGCCTGCCTATCCTACTTTGATGTACTGCTCACGGGTTTGAGTCCGTCTGTGCACCATCAGGTATATGAGGGAGTCGCAGGATTTGGTTGCTGCAATCATGGTTGGTGCTTTTACAAGGTTTCCTCCTGGTTTTACACTGTATTTAAGCAAGGGAACAGTGTGAAATGGACAATTCATTGCCATATAAGTTAAATAGTCTTGAGTATGGTGTTAAACTCAAATCAATCAAGCACACCTATTGTCTCAGACATAAGAAATAACTACAAGCCGATTGTTGTGGCGTTTAATGTTATAAGTTGAACACTTTGCATCAAGTTCATGTCTTTTGTCACTGTTTGCTGCCTGTCTGGGACATCAATGAGGATTCCCTTCACTTCAAAGACAAACACAGTATCAAACTCAAATAAACCAATTTAAGATGTTGATTTATCTTAAATTCCCAAAATGTATTTGTTCTTATATGCCATTTTACCAGTCAATGGCTGATATACATGGAGTTGTGTACTGCTGTACAATTTGTATTTTGTCAGTATTTTCTAACGAAATACAATTCTCTTATTTAACTCGGAAATCCAATCAATTCTGCTTCCTGGTTTCATGTTTCCCTACTGATTATGTACTTTCTCATTGGATGACCATTCAAATTGTTAAAAGGTCAAGGTTAGGGACATTTTGTTATAATTCATACAACATTCATTATGGATCCTATTCTTGATATTTGTAGCTGATTTGACAAAATTAGTAAAGGATCTTCACCAGAAAGTGGCCAACCTTGAAGAAGAGGTATACGATTGGGAAGTGAAAATTCGCAAACAAGACTATGAGGTGAGTTATTAGTCTTCCTGCTAAACGATTCCTGACAAGTTGTGTTGGTTTAAGACATACAAAACAATTTCTGACTCCACTCAAAATATTTAATTCCAAATTTTGAACACCTGACAAAATTGTAATTCAAAACCAGTACAGGGACGCAAGAATTGTAAAGCCTACATATTATATTTCTACATAAGAAACTTCCTGATTTAGCCAATTTTAAAGTTCTGACATGTCTACAGTTGATGTTATACATGGGTAGTGTTTCATAAATCATTGCTTTTTTTAGATTTCTTTAATTTTTTTTCATTAATGCAATGCAAATTCGTTTTACAAGTGAAATACACTTTTGTACAATATCTCCCATAAATCAAACAAATCAATGCCAAAAAAATTGGCCAACTGAAGGCCACAACAACAGAAAGGAATTGTATGCTAGATGAACATAAGCAAAAATTGTCAAACCACTTCTATGAAAAGAGTTTTTAGTGTCAAAACATGGATATGGCACAGAAAGTGAATATTTTACAACTTTTAAGCCTATTTGGACAAAAATCTTGCGGAAAAAAACCCGGATTTATCCTAAGGCGCTTCAAAGGAATTGACTATCAGTTTCACAAACAGTTTCTGGATCAAGCAGGGAATCCTACCACTGACAAATGTTAAAATATCACAATGTTTCATTTCCTTTACAGATCAATGAATTAACCCTTAAAGTAAATGATATGAAAGGAAAATTGTAAGTATTAGTAGTTTATTGGACTATGCTTTTGTATTCAAATATTTTGTGTGTTTTTTTATATTTAGTTGGATTTCGAAGGAAGAATAATTGTAGAATGGCTTTTTAAATTAGGTCACATGTAGATCAAGTATCAGTAAAACTCTTTGTATAAATTTTAGAAAATGTTAAAAAAAAAAGACAAACAGAAAAAATCATAAGAATAGAGTTGTCCTCTTAAAACCGACAAAGCTGTATCATAAATGTAGTGTCACTTTTACTTTCATTTGTAGATTGATTGATTGATTGGAATTTCAATCCACATTCCTTTGATTTGTATTCCCATGTTATTAATACAGCTTTTTGTTTTACTTGTAGCGTTAAGCCTGTTCTGAGGAAAGTTTCAAAGACAGAGGCTAAGTATGTATTGTTTACAATCACTGCTCTTTTATATTTAAAGATATGCAAATTTAAATTTCATATATCTCTTGATCTATAGATATTTTGGCAGTTGTCAAACATGAAGGTGTTGAAAAAAAAAACTCTACAGAGCTTCCATTAGAGTTTTATTTCAAAAGAGAAAAAAATGAATTTAAAAAAATCCCTAAATATGCATATCTATGAAGAAAATGACTAAATGTATCCGTGTTCTGTCAAACGTGTCATTGTTTTGTCTGTTTTGTAATTAGGTGCACAATCGAATAAAGGGTTGTGGTAATCATTGCTCTGTTTTATATTTCAAATTGTCCACTGTATGTAGATTCAAAAAAGGGTGAGTGTGATTTTCATAAATTAACAGCTCTAGTGATCATGATTTAGTGTTGGCTGGTCTCGTACACTCTCTAGCTTCGTTCGCACATTGGAGACGGCACAGACCTTTGCGATGTTTTCACAAATGTATTTTTTGGGGCAGAATTCAGTCAAGACAACATATGAAACGAATAAATGGATGCATTTATCAAAAAGCCACACACAGTTGCAAATATTATTTTTTTGTGTGGAAAGTTTGTGATTAAACAAGCAAATTTAAGTGAACTTTTTACAAGATATTTGGCCCATACAACAACAAAATATTTCAAAATATATTTTGGAGCTTTCATCAAAAGAGACTATGCACTTTTATATACACACATTAATCAGGAGTCAAAAAGTGTCTGGCACTGTTAATTTTAGTAGTGATATTTTTGTGATGCAAGTCGGAAAGGTGTGCGCCACCTTATATAATTAAGTGTTTGCTCTTTGTTAAATTGTATACTTTTTAAGTTAACTTTTGAACCCAAATTTTACTGTATTTTTACACCAATACTCACAATTTATGAGAATTAAATAACTCGTAGTTTGACATCAAAGTAACCTTAATACTACCTAAACATTTTTTTCAGGTCTATTATGAAGCATGCCTTTTGTAAACACAAAACTATACATGCGTCTCAGTGTTAGATCTAGGATAAAGTAGGGTAAAATGTAAGACTTTCTGAGCACTTCATGAGCACTTCATGCCAAACAAAAAAGCCATTCAATGGGCTTAACCTAACATAGAATGCCAAACTCTTATTATTGATTTGTGAAGTCTAAATTCTGGGAGTAAATTACAAATTATGATGTAAATTAAAATATGAAAGTGAAGATAATAGATTTTATCTATTTTCATTTTTTCTCTATTTTCAAGAGGACAAAGAATTATTTTATTATTTTATTTTAAATCAGTAAAAAATTCATAAGCAAATACCTGGATCTAGCGCTGTGGAAATTAATATTGCTTTTTACTTTTTTGTATACAATATTTTTACCCTTATTATAAAAGCCTGGTTATATTATCAATTCAATATCGATAAAAAATGTTTACATGGACCTAATCGTTATAAAGTACATCCTTTTTTACCTTGGTCACTGCATTTTTGAAACACATAATTATAACACTGGTTTTGATCACCAACACACCTGGATGCATTTTGAAATCTACTAAATATTAAACAATAATAAATATCAAATCGTGGACTAAATAAAATATCTGGGACATGTATTGTTGAAGAAATTTGGCACAGAACAATACATGTCGAACAGGTAAGATTGTATATAAGCCTGATGCCATTACGTCTGATGTCTTTGTCTTTGATGTGAGTGTTGTTTGATGTGTAGCTGTGAAAATGTAACGGGCAACTGTGAATGTAAAGTCAAAATCATTTACATAATTTACATTCATTCAAAAACAAATTGCTCATTTCGTGTATAAGGCCATTGGCAAGTGTAGTTATGACATCATGTAAACATTTTAAGTGCACAGAAAATTTTGTTTGCAATTTCAGATTAGCAAAGATAGAAAAGAAGGAAGCTAAAGATTTCCGCACCAACCTGAAATCAACAGGACAAAACAAATACGCTTTGGAGGAAGAAAAAGAGGTGAGATTTAGGTTACATTGTTTATGGATATAATTTCAAACTCAACAAAAATGAATACATGATTGAGCTCTTCTCTCCGGACCAAATTGTCAGGAGTGGTCGAGGACCATTGAACATGTATGCGACATTTTTGTGTATGCCTCAAAGCAGATCTCTTTTAGAAACTTGTTGCAGGAGTGACACCATCTTCTCTAGCCAAGAGTTTTATTCCGAGCTACTCTGCATTACAACCCTTGGCCGATTTATCACATATAAATAGAATTACCGCTCGGGGGGGCGGG
>JAQQZZ010000001.1:365166-378346 GCA_030265115.1 Mopalia vespertina
AAGCTACCTTATTTTGTAACCAAATACATGTGGCAGAGAATTCTGACTGTGTTACTAAAGCTACCTTATTTTGTAACCAAATACATGTAGCAGGGAAATCTGACTGTGTTACTAAAGCTACCTTATTTTGTAACCAAATACACGTGGCAGGGAATTCTGCCTGTGTTACTAAAGCTACCTTATTTTGTAACCAAATACATGTAGCAGGGAAATCTGACTGTTACTAAAGCTACCTTATTTTGTAACCAAATACATGTAGCAGGGAATTCTGAATGTGTTACTAAAGCTACCTTATTTTGTAACCAAATACATGTGGCAGAGAATTCTGACTGTGTTACTAAAGCTACCTTATTTTGTAACAAAATACATGTAGCAGAGAATTCTGACTGTGTTACTAAAGCTACCTTATTTTGTAACAAAATACATGTGCAAGAGAATTCTGAATGTGTTACTAAAGCTACCTTATTTTGTAACCAAATACATGTGGCAGAGAATTCTGAATGTGTTACTAAAGCTACCTTATTTTGTAACCAAATACATGTAGCAGGGAATTCTGCCTGTTACCTAAGCTACCTTATTATGTATAACCAAATACATATACCAGGGGATTGTGACTAATAATAATTATTGCATTACGGGTAGGTCCGGCAGAATTGATTTTTATAGAATGGCCATCACCTACCCATGCAATATAATTATGGAAGTTTGTTATCTTGTTCAAGTTGATGAATGTTGATACTGATGCAGTCGTGTAGGGTCGGCTGGTTTCTGCTCTTTAAAGCGATGATACTCTGCAATAAAATGCATATAGGTAAATCGAGCTATATCCATTTTTTAATTGGATCTTAAACATTGGGAATTGCTTAAACTAATCACATTCATCCACGCGGCCATGTTTTGGTACTTTAATCACTAAACAGAAGCGCTCCACAAATATTGACCAATCAAATGTCTTTCTTGTCACACTAGGGGGGGGGTGGGGGGGGCTATAGATTTGACTGTTTATAGTACGGTTTACCTTTGTCAGTTCACACATGTTATTACCCCGTAACACACAAAAGTGTAAGTCGCGTGACGTCATGAATAGGATTGGCTACGACCAAAATGTCAGCTACCAGTGGTCCTAGGTAGGTAGATACTTGTAACCCTCACGCGATTTTATAAGATGAAGAAACGACAAGTCGATATCATATTTAAGTATGTTTAATGGTAACCTTCCAAGGGATATAGGGGTTATTGCAGCCAGGAGTATCGCTTTAAGGAAATTCTCTTGATAGTGGAAAGATATGGCAGCATGTAGGGGACGTCACATTTGATTTGTTTTTAGTGGTTTATTTTGTTTAATTGTTTGTGCTAACTAACGGTATAATCGTGTGATAGTTTTATTAAACCCATGTTAAATGTGGAAGAAAAGAAAAAAGTAAAGGAACCTGAGCAGATAGGCTGTAAACAGCGCTTATGAAACAAAGTGTTGTGAGTTTGTGGATAGCTTTCATAATCCCGTTATAGCCAATTGAGTGTGGTGGACTGTTCGTGCCATATTGTTTCTGTCTCTATAACATTGACTATTATTCAATAATTATTACCCAATATCATTTCACAAGATGTGTTTTTGAGGCGATTATCATGCATATTTATTGAATAACAGCCAATGATGTAGAGACAGAAACGATATGGCACGAACAGTCCACCATACTTAAGTTACTAGCCTGAGTTACCAAATTGGCTCTTACGGGATTGTGAAAGCTATCCACATACTCAGAACACCCTGTTTCCTAACTGCTCTTTAAATACTATCTCCTCGGGCTCACTTGATTTTTTTTGTTTTCTTCCCCTTTATAAACATCTCCAACATTCAGAAAAACCGTGATCATCTGCAGGCAGTACCAGAAAAACCGTGATCATCTGCAGGCAGTACCAGCCGTGAACTTACAATCATACGGTGGCTCATTACAGGAGTGTACATTTTTTATTTGTTAACAGTTTTCCAAGTTAACATTTATTTTCTTAATTTGTTTTTGATTCGTCGGCAAAACCGTATGTATTTTTTTGGACACGCGCCATGGTTTAGTAATTAGCGCATCACCATTGATCGCGTTTTTGACAATAGTTTATTTTAAATATTATTTCGGGTGCAGGACACTATACCCTCCCTTTACCCACGACGGGAGAGGGGGGAGGGGGGGGGGGAGTGGCCTTCGTTGATTGATTGCTCGGTGTTCCCAAGTTTTCTTCTAAATGTTCGTGACAAAGTAAGTTTTAATTTTTAAAAACTTTTGTTTTCCATGTAAGGGGTTAATTGAACTTTAAATAAAACGGATATGACCTAGAAAATCAGCCTGAGAAATAGTCAGGGCTTGTGTCAGGGAGGGGATGAAGTGCGGACATTGCCCTTTTCTGTATAGATGGGAGGCGGTATAAAATCCGAGCGGGGATCCGGTCTTTGAGGGGTGTGGGGGGGGGGGGGGGGGGGGGGGGAGGGTCGCATACGAGGGGGATAATGTCCGCACATGCCACTCAGGGCTAGTGTCCGGAGGATTGATTGATTGATTGTTGTGTATCGCCGCACTCAATGTTATATCACTTGTATGTGGCGGCAGTATATTCAATAGTAAAACAACACAAACGCAGAAATGTAACACGTTATGTAAATGCTCCTTTGAAAATAAATATTTTTCTAGTGTTTTTGTCAATATGAAAATGCTTCACACATACCACTCTTACTTGAACCCCACAGTGTTCTCATGGCATTGGTGAATTTCGAATAAAACTTAAATGCTCTTGGTTAGGTGCTATCGCATAACAGGCTATGATAAGTACAAGTATTACCCTTAATGGAAATAATTATTGTATTGCGGGTACCCTTAATGTTTGTTTGCTTGTTTGATTGGTGTTTAACGTCGTACTCAAGGGTATGTCACTTATATGACGACGGATTGTCCACTTCACATTGCTCCTTGCCTTATTACGATGGAAAACTGGGAGGAAACTTCGTAAAAACCACCCCCGCGATTGCCGGAGCCACATCGTGTGACTCTCTCATATACCTGAGGGTCGACAGACGACCAAAACTTAAACGAAGTCCTCTAATCTATACTTAGTATAAAGATGTCTGTCTGTTTGTTTGATTGGGATTAATGTAGCACTTAGAGGCAATTTACTCAAATGAAGGAGTGCCAACCCAATGTCAGAGAGAAGGAAATCACCCTCGATGCACAAAGACAAGACAGGACTATCTGTTTCACAAGACGCAATACCAAGACATCGGCATCCTGTTGCCTCTTTAGGCCGGACACCACCAGGGCAACAAGACAGAATAATAGAAAATGTGCTTTGTTTCTCAAACACATTTTTAAAATTGCATGTAAATGTGTTTGTGACTATGTTAAACTCACTTTGAATTGCTACATATACAATACACATACTCTTCAATTATAAATGGGCGTTCTAATTAAAGTATAGCTTTATAGTTGCTTATTTCTTTTTAACTGCTCCAAGGTATAAATGTACAATACATGACGATGCACAAAAACACAAATAGAACACCTGTTCACTTACTGTTGTTTGATTAAGCAACTTAACTTTACCTGACCTTGCACATTAGCTATGTGCATGTAACATGTGCCTTTGGGTACCGGTAGATTAGCAGTATTCTATTTTTAGTGATCACAACACACCCAGGTGTGTGTGGTTCATTAAACAAACAAAAAAGTAACAACAAAAAAATTATTCAAATATTTTCAAAACCTAAAATTGTTGTAAAGGAACAAATATAGTAATACATACAAGAATTTAACATTTTCTCTTTAATTATTTAATCTATAAGCAGCTTCATGTACTGCTTGTAAATAGATGTGTTGCTGTCTACCCATTAATATGAATATATGTAGATCTTATACTTTAATTTAATGAGAATCATTCAGTGTCTTAAAATTAACAATATTAATAAACGAGTTGAGGAGTCCAATGCTTAGGAATTTGAGTCCTGGTACAAGACCAGTGCTCTACAGGTCATGGGCAAAATTGGTAGTAAACATGTAGGCTTACATTATGTAATTTCCCATCTCACCAAATTAAGCTGCATTGTCTCAATGTACAACATGCTGCATGTGTAGATTTATTTTGGATAGTAATTGGGATGTTTAAAGTATTCAATTTATTCTGTGTTAAAAGTTGTGGCGACTTTCCCTATTTTTAGAAATACTGTCAATGCTCTCAAATGAGAAAGCTTTCACCTAGACAAAGGGATGACTTTAACAGAGCATCATACATGTAACAAGACACCAGAACAAATCACTTTTGGTTCTCCGTACATGTAGCTTAAAACAACAGCAGAGTACAGAACGGTGCCACCAATCACAAACCAATGTAACCGATTAAGCTTTAACATTGCTCTCCCGGGTAATCACTTATACACCTGTATGATGACACTTCTTAATCTGCCTTTATACCTACATGCAACATGGTGGAGGAAACGGGCTACTAAATCTCGTTAAAAACACACCTCTGCAGTAGATTCTCACATACAGTGGTCCACTGGGGGGGCTCGGACCAGAGATTGGTACAAAGACAGATCAGTCTAACCAGGGAGCTATGGCCACAGGAGAAGAGAGACCAGGGGCAAGGGCCCTAAGGCAGAGGAATGTCCACAAATCCAAAAGGACACCCTGAAGTAAACAATTTCCTCATTTGGACACCCTGTTTTGAGAAACTTTACCATGTAGTTACTTAAAAATTGATGCGAAATTACCATTTTGGACACCATGTTTTAGATTTTTGGATAATGATTTTTTTTCGGCAGAGGGGACGGTCAGAGTTTTGAATATTACAAATACTACATGTTTGTATGATCAATCTGGAAATCCACTCAGTGCAAAGTCACAAGAACTTTTTTAGAATTAAATAGTCTATTGAAGTGGCTCGACAAGTCAACACCAGGTACAAGTAAAGATACAATGTATATAAACTTTTGTGTATCAAAATTGATTGATCGACTGACTCACTGACAACAGTTTTTACACCATGCTGGGGAAAATTTCACTTATATGACATCAGTGTATTCCAACAATAAGAAAATATTTCACTTATAAGACTACTTCGATGAAGTGTTTTGATAAAGTTGGAAAGTTAATCTTTATCCAGTGCTAAGTAGACAGCATTGCTGCATGTACACTCCAAACAAAATAACCTTAGTGAGTGTGCTATCAAAATTGAGACTTACTAACTTTTAGTACACAAAATGATATCATATTGGTGTCAACACTACAAGGTTTATGCTCATGAACACTATACATTAAGTATGTCCTGAGTGTAGATTGTGGGTGTCTTGAGTCAAGAATCAAACTATCAGAGGTCAAGCTCTATGCAAATATAGAAATTCAGGTAATTGTATTCTGGGTCATACATTTTAAGACTAATGGCTAAACATCATAATTCACTAAGAGGAGGTTATAAGCAGGCTTACATGGATGGATGAACCTGTACACTTCAATCTTTAATGTACAATATAACTTATAAAGGAAAGAAAAAAAATTGGCAACTTTTCACAAATGATAATGGTTTTTGTAGATCAGGTTTCGTTATCAGTTGACTTGTCATAATTTATTAAGTTGAACACACATTTTCCCCAGTATACATTTATCTGAACATGTATTTGATGTTTGATATATCATCCAGTTTTCTTATCAATATTAATGTATCTGATAGATTTAAATACCCTCCAGCATAGATTACACAAACTATATGTACTTGCAGCCATGTTAATTTGAGGAATTCAGTTCTTAAAAATCAGCATCAATTCAATTGAGAAACTGCATAATGTTCTGTGACATTTTGCCCGCATAAAATGGGAACATGCACATTAACCCAAATATGTAACTAACCATCTAGTTGCCAAAAATTCTACTAATATTTCTATTAATATAATAGATGTACACTTCAGGCGAGGAAAAGTTTTCGAACTTTAAGAGGAGAAGAAACAATGAAGAGATTGCATTAGGGTTGAAGAAAGGGTCAGCAGGAGTCAATAGGAGGACTGGGTGAACATGGGGGATTAATTCTGCTCTAATGTCCATGATTCACCCCTATCAACACGAAGCAAGCACTCCACTGAGGCAGCCCTCATTTCAAATGTCAGACTGAAAGCAGGCTGAACAGCAACGCCAGGCTCCAGCGCTTCAAAGGGCTGCCAAAGCAAACTGGCCATGGTGCCTGGAAGCGAAGAAAGATTATCCCAGTCTGAAGGGAAAACTGTTGAGAAAGTTACTGGGTCGACAGAGACAGACTGTCCCCAGAGTGGATCGATCACGGTACCAGATGATACCCCTCTCCCTAAAGAAAAGAGCTAACTCAGCACCAGCTTTACAAAGATTACCTCCATCTTATTATAAGAGAATAACTTCAGGCAGAGATAACAGGAGACAAAGGCTTACAAATCGACCCATGTTGTGAATAAAAGAAGAAGATATACATTATAGGCCCATGCAGAAATCACTAGTTTAGTTGTCATGTATATAGAGACAGAAAAATTAAAAAAACAAAAGAACAGTATACATGTACATCTTCAAAAACAGAAATTTTACATTTTGTATTTAAATTTTTGTAGCACATACAAGAGAATCATCCAATTTACAGCTTAAAAATGTTTGTCGAAAAATTCCCTGAAAACGGCACGTAATCTGTTGGAAGACATGTTTTATCACTGACAGGCAAGATACATGTGCCCATAAAAATAATGGGAGGGTTCAAGCTGATTTCCCGCAGAAGAAAATTGAAGGCTTAATCAATCTATCTACATGTAAACAGCTGCCACCTTTATAAGCCTTGGGAAGAGAACTGACAATGTTCATAGATGCAGATGACTGCAGAGTGAAGTCAGTGGGGGTAGGCACTGCTTATATAGACCAGGGTAAGGATAAATATTTGGAGGCAAGGTCATGCAGGCAGGGGTTTGCTGTAAATCCCCTGAAACATCTTACAGAAAAATAGAACGAAAAAATTAAAAAATTGCGAGACTAAATGCTCATTGGTACATTTAACTGTTTTGCTCATTCTAGTAATTGGTACATTCAGCGATATACATGTAACTGGACACAAAAAATAAGTATTATAAATGACAGCAACGGATGATACTTCATCAGTTTGTGTACAAAGTCCAAAATCTCAGATTTATTAGGGAATGCACAGAGAAAATGCCAGGTGAACAAAATACAGTGGAAGTACACAACTCCATTACACCTGTTCCTTTAACCCAAGGCTCTCAACATCTAAATACTGAGAGAAAACCCCTTTTTAACTCAAGCTGAGCAAGAGAAGATTGGCGGAAAAGGAAGGCAAAGGGAAAAAAATTCCCAGCACAATTTACATGCTTTTATGTCAGGTATTTGCCGAGCTCACGTTTCGTGGCCAGTTGAACGCAGAGTTTTCCTGGTGTCAAACAAAGCCAGGGTGTAGTGGACGTGTTCTCTGTATCCAGTTAAAACACTGCTGATAAGCTGGACAAAGTGCTTCTAGAAGGACACAGAAATACGGGGGAAAAAAGATAAAGAGACTGGCTAACAACATTGGAAGACACCACACGAACACTCTACATGTGCCAAATGCACATAATAAGTCTCACAGAAAACAGATAAATTAAGTCAGACGACTGAAAATGTGCCAACAAGAAAAAAATGATCATCCGGGATTTACCCAAACATTTACAATCTCCGCTCTTCAGATTATGTTTGGTATTGTACAGGTGGCATCTACATTTTATACTTCCACAGTTTGTACATCATATTTTGTAATATATAAGCTTAGTAACAGAAACATAAAGGCATTATTAATTCATATGAACAAGTTTGCTAAGAGTTATACGTTGCAAAACCAATGAATGGATCATGATTCATGAAGCATGCCACCGGCAAGAAGCAAATTGTTTCTTGTTGCCAGAGCACCAGGGCATCAGAAGATTGATTGGTGTTATACACCGTGCCTAAGGGTATTTCCCTTATATGACGGCGGTGTATTGCAACAATAATTGACACTAGCAGAAGCAAGATGTGAAGCATTTCCATAATGTTGGAAAGTTGATTTTCCTCCAGTGCAGGCATCAAAAGATTTGTCCCATCTGCCAGCATTTTCTTTTTAATAGGTTATTACATTGCCTGGTTCGGCATGGATTTACAAAAAAAAGAGACCACCATAAAATGAGGACAAGGGTCATCATAAAACATTACAATAAACTGCATGATGTCCGCAAGGATGCTTTCATTTGTGCAGCAAAACAGGTTACAATACAAAAAGGTTATCCGTGCAATCAGAGGTGTCAAAATTGCCATCAAAAACAACCCCAGTATATTGGACAGATGTACATATAGCATAGTGTTTACATCGTTGGGATGGACAGTTACATGTACGTGTATAAAAATTACTGTTTCACTCATATGATGGAATCTAACAGATGTATTGATTGGCTTTTTGGGTGTGCTCAAGGGTATTTCACTTATATGACGGCGGTTTATTCCAATAATAGACATGTCATTGACACCAGTGACAAAAATACATTTGTAAAGTGTTTTTTGATGAAGTTGGAAAGTTAATGTTCATCCAGTGCCAAGGAAAGACAGCATTGTTTTATTCAAAACAAACTACCCTTAGTCAGAGGGTAAGTAAGCTTACTTTTTGCAGACACTGGTCAGGACATAAAATAAACAAATCATACTGGCTGGTGCAAGTTTGATTAAGCACTAGATTTGCACTTGTGACTTTAACAAACAGTTACATGTATGTAGCAATATCACTCCGGTATAGAATAATTTATTTTATGTGATGAGTGGTCACTGTGGACTTTCCAAGACCAAGTTTGAATCCTGGTGGAGGCAAGCAAAATCTTCTTAAATTCTTTATATTAACCATATATAAGACTTGCAACTGTAATAACAGGTATTTCAGATGGATACCAAAGTGGTTTTATTTCAATATGTTACAGTATTCATGTCAATGATCATCATTTGTGGCTAACACTATCAGTACCAACAGGGGTTCATAGAAATCTAGTTTATTATAACAATAATAACAATAACAACTTTATTTAACGAGAAAAAATTTCCCTTCCCTGTAGTCCTCCATAAATAATTTTTCATAAATTTCATAAACATATATTTTGAATACATGAAGAGAGAAAAAGTTGCTTGCCTCCACCGGGATTTGAACCCGGGACCTATATATATGCATATTATTTTAACAATAAAACATGAAGACATAATATAAATAAAAATAAATAATTTGTTAAATCATCAAAGTTATTTAGATGGCATTAATAAATGATTAAATTGGATATGTAGATTACCAAATGTTTTAATTAGTATTAAATTTTCAACGGACATTTTGAAATTTTTACAAAAGTTAAATATAATATGTTGATTGAAAAAGTAGCGTGCATAAAGATTTAAAAAAATTTGGAAAATTGAGGCATTCTATAAGGTTAAGAGTTTAAGAATCTTTAATCTTTAGGTACTAGGGTAGTTAAGCTGGAGAATAAACTCAATTTGAGACATTATTCAAACGCATGACTTTTAAAAAACTCAAATCAGATAAAATTAAATAGTTGGGCATTAAAAACTGAAAAAAAAGTCAATAGTCTGTCAAAAAATAAGATTGTCCGTCAACTTTCTGAAGCTGTAGGACAAATGTCTGGCTGTTAATTTCAAACATTTTGACCCCTTCTCCAAAAGAGATCCAGGGCAATGGAAAACTCTCCTCAATATGCTTCAAGTTTTGTCTTAAAATGCAGTGACTGTGGGGAAGTAAGTGACAAATTTAACACTTCCTGCAAACCAGGTCATTAGGCCCACATAAATCTGAATCTAGGACACCAGGACACAATGACACAGAAGGGTTTTAATATGGTAGCACAACAACAACAATGTTATCTTCCCGGACACACACTGTTAGCACAGTCATAAAGCTAGCCCACTCCACTTCACTTATTTCCTGCTTCTGAACAATAGAAGAATACAGTTCAGCCTGAAGCCAACTTTTACATTTGGTTGAGAAAGATCAAAATTGAAAAGAGTGATAATTATAGACAAGTTCATTACAACTTATTTTCCTTGCTTAAGACCATAAAAAAATCTTGTGAACATCAGTTTGGCTTTGTATTAGCCGTAATAAAAAAACTACGAAAATTCTGATTGGTCTGTACCGTTTTCAAATAGACTCAACAAGGCTCAATGTTACTTGACACACAGCAAAGTACTTGCTTTGCAGGGCTGTGCTGTTGGGGAGAACGATCAGAATGGGGTGGTTATGCAAACTTAATTTAGGAGGACCGATTTATAGGTTTCCCAAATTGCTTGCAGTCTTCTTCTAAATTTGCATTTTGCTACTGATTTTGACAAAGTTTGTCATCCGATTATCAATGAAGACTGTATTTTAAAGCAAAATTTTTCACAAAGGCACATTTATGTATTCAAAAAATCAGCAAACCAGGGGGAAATGCAAATGTTAGGTTATCTTACAAAATTTTAGAGGACCGATTTTAAGGTTCTGCCAGAAAAGATTACAGCACAAGCCTGTTTGATTAAAGTATAAATTGGAATATGGTAGTTCATGAAAACGCTGTGGACGCTTGGTTGATTTTTTTTTTTATGATACAGCCAATAAAAAACAGTCATATCTGAAGCCATGTAACAACATATAGGTTTGTTTCTTTCTTGTTAAATTTTGGATTTCGCTGTTTGGCCCCCTGGAAGGGGAGCAGCTTTATTCAATAAAATTTAATAAATGTCTGAAAAATGTAATATTCAGGTAAAAATTTACACCAAGTGGTCTGTGGAGTCAACTTCTATTAACCCTTGAACATCTTGGCTTACATGTAGTTGCAAATACTTTCATAGATTTTATTTTTTTAACGACATCATGACTTTACAATGCTGATGGAGAACCAGCAAGAAATCCCCCTGCAATTTCGATAGAAAACGCTGAATGCAGCCAGAGACTTGTACATGGAAGGATTTCAGGAGACAAGTACATAACCACACTCTGGAGTTCTACGAGATGTATGCTGACTGAGGTAAACATGAGGAAACTGCGTTAAAAGAAACCTGTGGGATGTCTGGAGTAACCTTGGGTGACTCCCTCATATATCTGATGTTGACGGAGGAACTCCAACCCTGTGAGTGGTACATAGGAGGAGGACAAGGAGTCGGACACGTTAACCACAGAATGTACAACGGACATAGTTGCCCAGACTTTAAAATAATCAAGTCTGGACAAAATAGGCCAAGTTAAAATAGAACTTATTACCAAATATGATCATAGAATAAAAGTTATGTAATGTTCAAATAATATAAGCGAACAAAGATTTACATACCTGTAATAGCGAGACTGAAGATACGTTGAGCAAATAGCCTTGGACACATGACTGGCCGAGCCAAAGTCTATCACCTTTACTCTGTACGGGAAGCGTACAGGATCCACTAACATTATATTCTCGGGTTTAAGGTCCGCGTGAATCAGACCTAAGTTCTTTAGTTTCAGCAAAGCCGTTAAAACCTGTTGTGTAATGGGACGGATATACTTCAGTGGCAAGGGCTGAAATTTATTCTGCTTGAGAAAGTCATATAGGTTCTGCTCAAGCATTTCAAACACCAAGCAGGTGTGGTTCTTGTGCTGGAAGCATTCATGAGCACGGACAAAGTTAAACTCGTCAGCATTCTCCTGCATAAGGCGCGAAAGAATGCTCACTTCAATCTGACCCTGACGTGCATATGAAGGGTGATTTTTGAGGATTTTAATGGCCACGATTTCATTTGTCCCTTTCTTCCAGCACTTGACCACCTGGCCAAAGGTACCACGACCCAGGAATTCCAAAACCTCATAGGCATTGGTCATGGAGTACAGGACTTCATGTTGGACAAGCTGGTAGTCCCCCTCGCTGTTAGACGAGGTCTTGGTGGACGTGGTGGCCGTCGTGTTGTTGTTGTTTGTGGTGGTGGCTGTGGTGGTATTCGTGGCACTGTCATCCTCTCGAGATACCGGTTGCGCCTCGGTAAGCTGCATGTGTGACTCGCTATCGTCGTTTTTACGTTTCAATCCACATCGCTGATATGTGTTGTAGAGTTTAATGGTGGAGGCTCGTATATAGTTTTGAGGCATCCCTTGTATATTGGTGTATTGAGTACCTTGTGGAAGAACTCCATAAGGAAGCTGGGCAGCTAGATCCAGATGTGGCTGTGGGCTGGGGATAAAATGACCACCTACAGCTACATGCTGGCTGCCCAATGAGCCCTCGACCTTAATCTTCTTGAAGTTACTAAATGCACTGATTTTAGCGCTGTAATATAGAGGCTCTTCTTGCATCAGTATTTCAGGTCAATCTGAAACATAACAAAAAATAAAAATATAAATGGCCATTATTTAAGTTAATGATGCAGGTTGAAATAAACAAATATTTTCCATTTGTGCAAAGAAGGAATGTTTGCCTGGCTAAAAGTTCAAATTAGATTTTAATGGGGTTTAACACCATTCTAACAAATTCCACAAGCAAGGCTCATGTATATTTAAGGTATTAAATCATGTGCTAGCCCAATATCCCTTGTGTGAAGGAAATCACCCTTTACATGTATCTTATTGTCTACAAATAATGATTATAGATACAAGACAATTTGAGGACAAATTTTTGTTTGATTGGGATTTAACGTATTCACAGGGTATTTCACTTATATGACGTGCCAGCCCAATGGGTGAAGGAAACCACCCTCGACACCACTTGCAACAAACAAAGACAAGATGGGACAAATACAGGACAATAATAGGACGCAATACAGACACCACAAACAGATCGGCTTCCTGTTCACCTTTAGCTCTGAGAGCACCAGGGCAACATGGAGCTCCTTTCAACCACCCGCAAGTAGCCTTTTGATACACCCTGTCTCCACAAATTTAACATAGGAAAGAGAGAAAGAAAAAGATAGTGAAAATTTTAAAATGAGACTCCCTTATTTTTGTAAAAACGGAGATTTAAGACACCTTTCTTTTCTTGATTTCTGGCTAACACTTTGACGGGTTGTCCACTTCTTTCTCCGTCTAACTTAAATATGGTGTTTAGGGAGGACAATTTAATAGTACCACATTATTAAGTAGCTTTATGCTGTACTCAAGGGTATTTCACTTATACAACTGTGGTGCACTCTTA
>JAQQZZ010000001.1:383534-398612 GCA_030265115.1 Mopalia vespertina
GATTCAAGTGGTTCCAGTGTTCCTCTTTAATGGATAATAACTAGAGTTATGATCGGGTTAGGAACATCACAATTTTTGTATTGCGTTTGACAGAAAAATGTTTACTTATGTAGAAAACACGGTTTTTGGGTGGTCTTGTCCTTTAACGTTGTAATCAAGGGTCTTTCACTTATTGATATTTTAAGTCTATGTATAATTGGACCAAATGACAATTTAGATATCCACCAATTTCATCGATAAAATGATCAAGTTGAAGAGAAAATATCCAATGTAGATAAAAGAAACTATGCCAATGGATCAGACATGTATATAACACTTCATAGTCTGGTTGTGTTACTGTTTAGTGTTTGAAGTTCACTGCTGCTTTATAAGAGAAATGTATTTGAGTAGTCAATAAGAAGAACTGAGATTCTGAAAAATTGAGGCTGTTTGATAGGTCAAAATTTAAATAAGTTTCTTCTCTTTTAATGTATTGATATTTGATTTGTTTGTTTGTTTGACTGGGGTTCAACATCATACTCAAAGGTATTTCAATTATTGATATTTGAAGTCTACGTATATTTGGACCAAATGTCGACTGAATATCTCTAGACCAATTGTCCAAAAAGCAGGCGATGCCAGGGAAATGGAGCAGGCCAGTAGCTTAAAAGGGAGATAAATCTATCACTCCTATAACTGGCAGTGCCACCTATGTAATTAACTAACCATACAATTTAATTGCATATTCATACCATGGTATTGTTAGTAAATGGCATAGGTGACTATTTTGGTCATATGAGTACATATTTATCTCCCTTTTCAAGCACCGAGCAACCCCATTAAATTATATTGTTATTTGTCAATGATATAGGTGGCAATGTTTGTTATAGGAATAACATATTTATCTCCCTTTTTGACCACTGGCCAACCCTATTGCGGTCAGAGCATGTCACTGGAGCAAGTTTCAGGAAACAATTTAACTTTTTGAGGAGCAATTTTGCTGGAGCCTTATATTCTGGCAGGATTTCAGTTTTTTTTTAATTTAATTTTTTTTAATTTAAACTTTACCTTCAAAACTAGGGATGGAATTACTAAGGAAGCGCTCACCTGCGAATTATTAATTGTATGAGTTGTATTACAAGTAAATAATAGTTCACTTCTGTACAACTGGTTCTTGTAGTATCAAAGAATTGATCAACAGTTGCAATTACCGTTTAAAAGACAAACCTGAATGTCATGATAATTGTTTTTCATTTCATTTCATTTGTTTCAGTCATAATCTAGAAACGAAAAGGAAATCACAGTCACAGGAGGATTTTGAGGATTCAATTGGTGGCAGCAGTAAGAAATCCAAGAAAAAATTTAAACCGAAACATGGGAAAAAATGAACTTTAATTCAAAGTGTACTATACTGAGCTTAATGCCCTGTGTATTCATAACTTCATCGGTGATATGTGAATTGATTTCTCATGGGTCTGTGATTAGTTTTATATTAGATACTGGTGTAAAACCAAAATTGAATTTTCAGTCTATCAAACGTCAACTTCTGGTCAGTCTGACAACTGGTTACAGGCCTGTACAGCTTTTCAACTAAGAATAGGGCCTGTACGTCTGCCATCTTTCACACAATTCATTCCACTTCGGGACACCCTACATTCTGTCTAGTTCTAACTGCACACTGAAAACTGAAAGGATGACAACCTGCCTATCCACTCTTAGAACGGCCTCATATAGCAAAAGGACGTACAGGGAAGTTAAGTAAATGTGAACAAGACTTTACATGCTCTAAAACTGAAGTGTACAAGAGGTTGTCGGACCGAAGTCTACAATATATCAACCGTCTATCGCAATTGGACCGTTAAGTGTTTTAATGTACACATCGTAGCTGGTTCACGGCCATGTAACTTCTGACCCTCTGGCTAAGGACAATCAAATTGAAGTAGTACATTTATGCTGTCAGCTATGAAGGAACATTAATTTTTCTTACAGAGCATTTGTATATTACACTTCACAATGTTGCTGTTCACTCATTGGAAACACATGCACCACCGTCATACAAGTGAAACACTCTTAAGTCTGGACACAATACATGTACTATTGTAAACAGTAAGCTATGGCCTTTGACCTTTTATGAACTCAACAGTACCTGTCTCAATTGTCCAATAAAAAAGAAACTGCCATAATCAACAGCTTGTCACCACAAAGTTTGGAGGAGTAGCTCTGTGATCAGTAGATGTGATTGGTTAAGGTTTTTGTCACATCTACAATTACAGGAAGTCATTTTAATGAGGGTTCTAATCATATTGTGATGCACCTTCTCGTACTGTTATTGTGTTGTTAATACATGTACCTATATGTATTAAAAATATGTCTTTAAATATGAAAAAAATGAGTTGTGTTATCTAGGATTTGAATTTTGTAAACACAAAGTAAGGGGAGTCTTGTCCAGACCATCATAGGGTTTTGTGTCGTTTTGCAAATGCAGTTTTCAAAATGCACTAGCACTAGGTATCGTATGTGTGCACCAAGGGCTTAGGCAGACACCCGTCCAAATGGACACCCTAAAGTGAACAATTGCCTCATTTGGTCACCCTGTTTTAAGAAACTTTAACATGCAGAAGATAGGAAAACTGTCAAAATTGGACACCCAGTTATTTGAAATGTGAAGCAAAATGACCATTTTGGACACCATACTTTTGATTTCTGGCAAAGCCCCTGGTGTGCACAGACATTTGAGAAAGGTTTGACGATAAGAGTTTTTATAAGGGTTTTTGTGGATTTGGAAAGAACAGACACCTTCACGCTGCAATACATTGATATTTCTTCTATCTATACAGTTAAGTTAATCAAGGTATTTTGGATTTAACCCAAGCTCTCTTATTTATAACAATTTACCTAAATTAGTTAAGTACGAAGAGAGACTTCTGTGATACTTGGGTTAAAACTATCAATCTAGTTTATATGAAAAATCCATTTGCTGCTAGCATCTTCAACTATTGCAACTGAATCTTGCACCGAGATATAAAACAACAGGGTGGGCCTTGCTTTTCCTTTCGTGTCTTCATTGCGTTCACAGACCTTAATAAGTTAGAACTTAACAATTATTATCTTAGCTCCTTTAAGACCTGAACTTTGAAGTCGGCATTAAAACAAAAACCAGGCTTTTTTTTGTTCTAATAACATTTTAATTTTCTAACAGAGGTTCAGCCACATGTCGTACAAGTGAGAGAGAAAGTGGTACAAAAGATCATGCATTTAGACGTAGCTGATAAAACAACAACAACTGGTGCGCAGACCAGCCCAGAAAAGTACTTGTCTACAGAGAACTTCTATCACTGTCCCTAGTATCATAAGTAATCAAATTGCAGGAGTTTATACAGTTTTATCAAAACCAGGCTGGAATAGCATCACACCATGATGCGCAGAAACTGGAATTTTGTTTAATTTATTCCCCATTAGTTTTATAGAACAATACTCTAGCCCATTTTAGGGTTAGGGAGTTTGCCATAATACTTGAATTTATTGCAGATTAAGGAGACTTATCAAAGCTCATGCACGCACTACATCTATGATATTGTTCTAATAGCATGACCTGGGTTTAAAGGAATTGTTAAATAAATACCCTATTTTACTGTTTTAACAAAAATTATATTATAAAAAGTAATCAGATCTAATGAAATATTGTATAAAATAACAAATTGTTCTTAAAGTTTCCTGTACCTGATTCTACAACTGAGGAATACAACATATTCAAGTAAATCTTTCAGATGACAGACAAATTTAATTTTAATTCTGATGAATAATTTTGCCGAACTACAGAGGTGAAAATAAGGGCCATAGATTGGTGATCAATACAATTAAAGTGACCATCTATGTTAAATAAGAATAACCAATCAAATGCACAGCTTAATTTCAAAATAACCGATCAAAATAAATTTCCTGATTTCAAACCCTAACTTATTCCAGGAATTGGAATGGATCGTTCAGAGAAACTTGTATTGTTTTAACTTCTATACACATACCCTGGAAATGCAGACTTCGCCATTTCTTCATACCGGTAATATATAGTGCGAGCTGTTAACAAAACTAACCAAATCAAGTTACAAAAAAAATTATAAAAAAAAATATTTTACACATATTTCCTGATTTGAAAATGTTTTCCAATCAAAACATGTAATTGATAAGAATTGGTCCTGTGTCAGGAATTGGTTCCACTGTATGTACAAATAAATAAATTATCTGTGAATTAAATTAAGCTACCATTGAAATAGAAACCATATTACATTCTTGGAACGGATCTACAAAAGAATATATTCAATCTGTAAAGGGAAATAACTCAATATCGGTGAACACTGCTGCTGTGTGGTTGTGTTGTCCCATTGAAATCCAAACAGATACGCTTAATCTCGGTGTAACAAATGAAACCATCTAAAGCTTTGCCGTAAAACACTGGTTGACGAAACAAATATCTGGGCCATTTTTGACCAATGCTAATATTGTTTATCCCAACATCTGCATGTTGTTCACCGATATTGATATTGTGAAACAGATTAGCTACACAGTCGATTAAAAACTTATCACACATTTACATATTAAAATCTCAAGACTGCTTGGAATGCTATTTACACAAAAAATCAAACAAAATATACACTATTTGGAATTTAACAAGAAAAATGTACAATGATTGTAAATTTAGAAAATATCAACAAACAAATCGACTAATAAAGAATTGATAAATTAACAAAAAAGGAATGATTTTACAATATATGTAAAGGGAATGGAAAGAGTATTTATCATACATTAGGCAAAATCCCATAACTGGAATTTTGTTATTATGGTATTATTTATGATCATGCAATTTGCTATCAGATTTAAACCAGACCCAAGTTACTTCAGGGAGGGTCTTCGCTGCAATGAAATGTATATACCCAAAAAGGGTGCTACTTCCTGTATTCGTTCATGCCAAACTATATCTAGTGTACCAAGACATTTTAAATATTGGTTATTTGTAGAATCAGTCAAAATTCTCCTGGCTGCCAGGTCTCTGCACTTTAAACAGTAAACAGAAGAACTCCACCACTATTGACCAATCAAATCTCTTTCTCGAGATAAAGCCCTCTTTTCTCACTATTATTTACTCTACTTGTTGGACAGTAGGTTGCAATAAAAGTGCAAATCACCTTACATCATGAGCAGGGATTGTCACAACCAAAATGGTGACTTTCAGTGGTCATCTGGAAGTATAGATTTGTCCTCGTTACTGGTTTTTTTAAAAACGAAACAAATGATAATTCCACATCCTATTTTAGTATGTTAAACAATTATCAAGTGCTACATCTGTTTTTCCATCTCAAACCGACCCTTAAACAGGTTAAGATTTGACAGAACCCGGTATAAAACAGCCATTCTAGGACATCAGGCACTCAGCGATTCGTCAAAGGTCATGGAGGTCAATCCCGGAGTTGTGGGACCCCCCACTAACTTGTCATTACAAAGTTTTGGGGATTGACTCTTTATTATTCAGGCCCAACTAATAGGCCTGTTTATTATAACATTTAATCAAATTAAATGTGAGAACAAAATGCTGCTATGGTACATGTAAGTTTAAAGATCTGTCCTTAATCCCATTGGTTCAATAGATTTTTTTTACGATACGTTTCAGATACTCTCCAGTAAGCAACACAGGTGTATAATCAACAGATAGACTAGAAAAGGAGTCCATACAACTATCAAAATGTAAGGAAAGATTGACAAAATAAAATAAGAAATGCTTATATATTGTTGGGTCATTGTTCAAATATCACTTCAGCTGTACTTATGTTTGTTTGGAAACAGTCTATCCTGGGCCAATGTTGGCTGTATATCAAACGAAGGTGAAACTATCTATTAAATACAAGTGCTATTATATTAGCCAATCATAAGCATGCACAGGTTATGTATTTCATCCAATAGGATTTGACCACCATCTACATGTACTATGGATCTAGACGTACCAAAGTGAAACATATCTAGTATCACAAGTAACAGATTTTCTATTGCCATCTTTTTTGTTGAGTATATATGACAAATTTAACATCAGCTAATTTTATCAAGTTATGATCATCAATACTGGGACTATACAATTTTGAGACAACCAATCTATGTTTATCCTTCTATGCTCTTTCGGCAAAAATCAAATCAGTCGTTTTCATTTGTTTCCTCTAAATCACCAGAATTAGACAGCCACATTTCATTTCTCTAGAATTCAGAATAATCTGATGGTATCAAATTTGCATTTTACTGAAATTTATTTGCAAGCTGCTTTACCAATAGGTTTCATGGAATAATAGGACCAGTGGGTAAAATTGAAACCCACTACCTTCATGTTACCATGTGTCACAACATCAGCCTTGCCACCTCAGTGAAATCTATACAATTAAAGTGAATATTTATAATCTATTACAATTCACTGGGATAGAGTTAGCTGGAGTAACAGCTAAGTTCAAATTTTACCAATAATTCAAATCGGTTGGATCATTCTGTTATTATGAATACTGCTACCAGACCTGGTTGATTCGCTTTGATATTTACATGAACCACTGTTGTATTAGGAGCTGTAAGCCAAGCCATATCATTGGCTATAGTAGTTATTCATGCCAATTTTGGATACATTTTTTTTATTATTTTGTTTTTTAGCTTTAAAATCTCACGGGAAGCTGAAAGATAAAAAGTCTAGTCCTTTAACTGCATCCAAATACAGAAAAAAAATTATTATTTTCTGAAAAAAAAGGGCGCATCTGGAGGACATGTAGAAGGGATGGAGATTTAATTTACCATACGGGATGGCAGAATCTGGTAGCAGTGTAAACACATTTGTTGGTACATGTAAAACATGGGCCTGTCTTAGCATCCGAATTTGCATTTAGATGCAGAAATCTATCCCAGCAGTATTTCCGATTCTGTATACAAGATAAACATTCTCCTTTTCCATTGTTTGAGGTTGTCCCGCTTATAGTTCATTTCACTTCTATAAACTACAGCTGTAAACTTCTGTCTTCTAAGTTAATCTAAACACATTCATATTCCTCACAACCATAACAGAAGATTGTATTTGAGTGTATATGTAGTTCCTATTAACAGGTGAAGTTGATCCTTTTCCACACTAAACACAGGCCTGGGTGTACATGATATTAGCCAATCCACAGGCTTGTAACATCCTTCTTCAGATACCAGTGACGTCCACTATGGTTGGTCCATTTGGATGACCAATGAACATGAAGATGACAACCATTTCCAGCATAAAATTGACTCCACGAAGGCCGAATTTCATACTTCCACACACCGAAAAAAATTATTTAGGAACTATTTTGTGCGTGTTTATAGGAAGTTGTTGATTTTATTTTCTATTATACTTTTCTAAGCCTAAATGTCTGCCTTCAATGGAGTTAAAAAAATAAAGCATTTAGTTTGCAAAGTTAAAATTGTTCAATTCTGAACTTGAAAAAATAGTTCTTCAATATATATTTAATCATTAATATCTTGCACATTTGTAAATAAAGTAAAATTTATATGGAAATATTAGAATTTTTAAATATATGTCTTTGGATAAGTTTGACATAGCTCTAGATTATAGATAGAATTCTTTGTAAATATATCTTTTTTACTGATAAGCATGTATCAACAAGATTTCACTATGCTAATCAATTAAGTATAATTGAGCAAAGAATTTTTTAGATAGCTACCTACCTACCAATTTACAAGTAAACTTAGGTAAACATAGGCTTTACATGAAAAACAAATGAATTTCCTCTGCTAAATTTTACCACTAATTTACACAATTAACACTATTTCATAAATGACGACTAATTTAGAATACTAACTAGAGAACAAGTTGAAATTTATTGGCTGCATGCCAACAATATTTATAGAGAACATAAGCTATGTACAAATTGGCCTATTTTTTTGTCAGCATATTTTTTAAAATTAAAACCAACGCTTGGGACAATGAACGCACTTGTAATAAAACTGAACATAATTTTAATTTTATCTCAGAATAAAAGTATGTATATTTGTACAATTTAGCTGTATTAGAATTATTAATAAAAATAAATATATCTGGCACATGCAAGTTCACAAAATCGATTATTTTAAATAGAGAAAATTTGAAGTTGATAAAGTTAGGAAGATTATTTGGACAATTTGATGGTTGGAATTGGCTGTCATTTCTTCTGCTCGAGGCCGGCAGCCAGATAGGAGAACACACACAGTACTGCATAGCATATCTGGTCAGCCTGAAATAGATAAGAAATTATACCTATAAATAAAGTTGACTATTAAGTATGTGATCGTAATAATGCTGTTCTAGACATTTTTAATTTTAAATTATCCTCAAAGGCAATGGCATCAAACAATGACTGCTAACAAGGTTTAACTTATCAGATACTGCACAGATTTGTTTGATTGGGGTTTTACGTCGTACTCAAGGGTATTTCACTTATATGACGACGTGCCAGCCCGATGGGTGATGGAAACCACCCTCAACACCACTCGCAACAAACAAAGACAAGACAAGACAAATACAGGACAACAACAGGATGCAATACAGACACCACAAACAGATCGGCTTCCTTCCCCTTTAGCTCTGAGAGCACCAGGGCAACATGAAGCTCCCTCCAACCACCCGCTCAAGACAAAAGGAAGCTCCTTCCAATTGCCCGCCAAATTTAAGGACATTTCACTCTATATGATCACCATTTAGTCCAACAGTCCACACTATAATTGATTGATTGATTGGTGTTTTACGCCATGCTTATGGGTATTTCACTTATATGACGGCGGTGTATTCCAACAATAATTGACACTAGCACAACCAAGATGTGAAGTGTTTCGGAATTCCATAATGTTGGTAAGTTAATTTTCCTCCAGTGCTAAGTAAAGACAGTAGTGCTACTCTTCAAACAAACTGCTCTTAGCCAGAGGCCAGTCAACACTATAAACAAAACCATAAAAATGCAAAGAGTGATTTTGTTTTGTTTATGATTTAAGTTCCTCCAGTGCTAATCACCAGTAAAGACCCAAAATAAGGAGACAACTAAGTCTAAAATGATACATTGTGAGTCCACCAATGCTATTTGTTTTTTGGTACCATACATGTACATGTATGTGACAATACTCAAGACAAGAATGGTGTCCAAAAAGAGTCAGTTTTAGATTTGTTGATTGATTGGGGTTAAACACCGTACTTAAGGTTATTTCACTCACATGGCGACGTGCCAGCCCAATGGATGAGGAAAGAGTAAGACAATACTTAACTATGGTCTTTAAACAATGAATAGTAAATTCAAAAGTCTTGAAAATTTGCATTTAATTTTTTTTTAAGTTGGAGAGTTCAATGTGTGCTTTGAACTCTTTCCATTTTACTATGTTAGTAAATAGAGAAAAAGAGAAATAAAAGCTCAGACTTGCTCTAAAACATTAAATAAGACAACAACATAATCTTCTTCATTTATGAAAAACAAAAATATACGGGAAATGAATTGTCACATTTATAACGAATTATATTAACTAACACAGAACAGAAAAAAGGTGTGTGTTATTAAAGAGGAGCAAAAAGATGTCAATATTAGTTTAGCAAGTACATATCAGAAAGAAAAATGTAACAAGGAATATTCACCAACACACAACATTAAAAAAACTCCAACAAAAAACAAGCATACATAAAGAACACAAATATATGAATATATATTTTCTGAGCAAGTATATATCAGGAGTCAGTTGCTGGAAAAGCGGGTAGTCTTTAACACCAAATTAAATCTCTAATAGTGGATTAGAGATAGATCTTCAACATGGTGTTACTGTAACCTCATCTAATAGAGGATAAAACTCAATACTGCTTCCAGCAACTAACCCCTTTAAAAGCGATATATATTGATATTAAATATTGGATTTTTCAGGAGCAGTGAATATGCAGCTTGCTTTAAACATTTTTTGTTTAATATTTGTTATGCAACAGGACAAGGTAGAGTGTAGTGCTAAGCTTATACTTTGCTGTGGGATATTTTTGGATGACCCAAACTATATGTAATAGTAAGAATATATCAAAAGTAACTGTGTCTGTAAATTATTCAAATTCCACCAAGTAATTAAAAATTTTATCAAAAAACTAAAGCTTGGTCATGATTGTTTATAACTTATCATGTGGTATGTGAATATTGATTTCCAACTACATGTATTTATACATTTCTAAGCTTAATTCCTGTAGTTTGAACAGAGTCATTTGGAAAATTTAGTTTTTAGTTAGTTTTATATAAATTTGTTTCACTCCAGTATGAGCATTCAACAACAAAAAAAAAAAAACCCAACTGTGTTAAACACACATTGAACATGAATATCCTCTTAAAATGTACCAAGTTCATGTTAACATGTGAATAGTGTGATCTGAACGATGTAGTACTTGGTTAGATAAGCTTTGAAATGAAACAAAAAGCAAGTTAGTATTAGTTAATATATATTGAAGCAAAACTTGAAATGTTTCTAATTACTAGTGGTAATCTCAGTGGTAGTTTGGGACGGCTCTATTAGGTATAATTCTGGTTGCACAGAAAACACCCTGTGCATCTCTCGTGTCATCTGATTAGCCTGTGCACACAAATAAAATAAAAAATCAAATATGCAAAGATAAATAAAATTGCTGTCATTTAAAGAATTTTACCTAGCCTGCATTTCCCTTTTCAATTATTACAATGTGCACCTTTATGCAGACTGTCACTTCAGATAAATTTGTACTAATAAGAAAACTTATGCTATTAATATCTGCTTTTAAAAAACTGTTTGAAATTTGTATTTTCATAACTGTGCTGTGGTTATTATAAAGTTACACAACGCATTCATTAAACAAACAAAAAACAACAACAAAAAAACAAGTTGTCATCGTAACATTTTCTCTCAAACAAAAAACAAGACCAAATAAGTGGAGTTGATAGAAGTCTATGTCAGTCACCAGTACATGTATGTTTGATCATTTTTTTTTTATAATTTTGGCTCCATAATTATAATTTTCAAGGTAAAAATGTGAAGTGTTAAAGCTTAATTGATGAAGTTTTGTATCAAACTTAAAGAATACTTCACTCATGAAGCTCAATAGGTGAAGGATTCAACCATCACCATATAACAAACCATGGCAAAAAAACAAAAAGGCTCAGAACGCAAAACAGAGACATATTTACAAAATGCCAGGCTAAATTAGCGCTAAGTTTCCTAAGAGTATCAGTGCTCTTCTAATACAAGTATATGTTGAAGCAAAAATATTCCATTGTATGGAGATTGGAGATCACTTTCTGAACACACACGCACATGCACAAAGATAGAAAAAAACAACAACATATCCAACCATCAACAATACGAATGACTGCTGTACATCAATCAGGCTACAAATCATTTCTGTATTTTTTTTACTGCCATGTGTTGGAAAAACCTGGTTGGTCACATGGTCATTCGGAGATGGACGAAAATATATATTTTTTGTTTTGTTAGGGTTTAATGCCGTATTTAAGGTTATTTCACACACATGACAGTGTGCCAGCCCAAGGGGTGAAGAAAACCATCAATGCCACTGGAAACAAACAAATACAACACAGGACAAATACAGGACTTAATACAAAGACCAACTTCATGTTGCCCCTTGGCTGTGAGAGCTCCAGGGCAACAGGAAGCTCCATCCCAACTCTTTGCCGAAAAATAAAAAGTACTAGTCCTTAATTAAAAAGGACTTATTGGGTATTTCTAGATTTAATATAACCCTGAACAATTTGTGATGTTTTGTAATACTAGTGTTGCTAAGGCCTGGTAAAACTCAATGTGAGTCTAACTGAATTTTGACCAAAATATGACCTACTAGGTGTTTCCAGACCAGGGAAACAATCTTAGACTAAGTTAATCTTAATTGTCATGGTGATCAGTACTGAAAGTATTGTAACCATGGTAATTAAGATCAACTTAGGCTAGGACAGCAACAACATGCAATGTATTATTACAATTAACCCCATCTCAAAACCTGAATGATAGAATCAGTGATATACAGATATTTTAAATACAAACAAATTAAGATCACATATATAATCCTTACCATAGTGGACCGGTATCTTCGTTGGACTACTGTTTTAGTTTTGGGATCTACAAAAATAAAAGAATTAATTAGTATTTAGAAAAGACAAATAGCGGACAGAGTTCTCACATGCTAGAATTTTTAAAAAATTACAAACAGGATGTTGTAACAAAATCAAAATAAGGAGAACGAATTGATATTCATATAAAAACTTCTTGTGACATGGACAGATTTTGGGGGGAGATTTGACAAAAAACAGCTTGAAGAGAAAATAAATGTACAATAAAATATGTAGTTTACAATACAGAATTGTTTTTTACTAAACCGTCTGCATGCAGGGAAATCCAAATCTTAAAATAATTTAGATCAATGAGACTTATAATATGAGCTTATAATATACTATATTATTGTTTTATTTTCACAAAATTGATTGTATATCATGCATATCTAAAGGAATGAAGTTTCAAAAAAGTTAGCGCATCAATGATTATTTTCAAGAAAGTAGTTTTGAATAAAGTTTTAGTAAGATTAAAATTGCATCAACCATGCACCATAATTTAAGTTGGAAGCATCTGCCTTGTATTAATTAAGCTTGTGGCTGGATCAAAAGAGAGAACTTGTATAATGACATCATTGCTGAACTCAAGGGAGGTAATCGCGTAGGTGACAAGACTTTTGATAAATAATGTCAACAAATATAACGGTTTGTCATGATTTTAAAGATAATAAAGCTCAAACTTTTATGCGGAATCTAAATTTTCCAAAATACTGATAAAAATTCAAGTCCTAGAATTAAGTTGAACACAGAATGTCAGTGTTCAGGAGTCAGACTAAATTTTGCAAGGTTAAATCTACATCTCACAGGATGACTGATGTCATTTCACAATGCCTCTATGGTCAGCAATTGTCAATAAAACCCAGTGCACTAGATTTTACCAAGAGAACTAAAGAAAATAGGACAGATTTTTGTTTTATATTTAGCTCTTATATAACCGAGATATGTATGTACGGTAGTTAAATCTCGTTCTAGAAATCTCAGGTAAGGAATTTCTGCAAAATGGCAAAGTGTAGTATACAGTGTGTCAGCCAGTTCTCTACATAACTCAGCAAATTCAGGAGTGATATAACACAATACAAATTACTATATAAATAGAATGGTGATGTAGATAAAAACAATATTGGTGCACTAGATAGTATGGAAGCAAAAACTGACAATATAACATAACAAATCAACAAAACTTATGAGGAAATTAACTCATGTAAATGGGATGGAAGAGGAGGAATAGTAAAAAAAATATTGTGAGCTATTTGAGCTTACCAAACTCCTCTAGAATAAATATGCCTCCCTTCTGTGTGAAACATTTCCTGATTAGACTTAGCTCAATAAAGAACTGAAATTGAAAATGAGGAAAGCAACTTAAAAACTATCACACGACAATTCTACAAACGAGGGTGGGAGAAAAGCTAGTGGCTGACGGAATTATCTCCCCTTTTATGAATTTAGCACAAAACAGGTACTTTATGACCGAAACTAATAATTTGTTAAGAGAGAAATTATACCAATCTGTTTTTCTCACATGAGTTTATTTTATTATTTTTAATTTTGATTTTCTAAAGATGATGTACCTGTTTCGCAGCATTAAAGGGGAGACAACCCTAGGATGGACCATGTGATCTCAAAGTTAGAACTTGTGAATTTTGACAGGAATTTTTCAACAGTTCTCTTCAAAATACAAATCTAAACTGCATTAATTGGATTGTGTTGGATGCCAAAGGTATTTTACAGCAGTTTTCACCAGCAGTAAACAGCCAAACAAACACAACCATAAACTGAGATGTTGGAAAATGAATATTCCTCCAGTGCTAAACAAGGACAGAAGATTATTAACAGAACCTGCTGCCCTAAGCCAGCACTGTGTTAGGAAATGGAAAAATTTCTCCTTACACCTTAACAAAGATCACATGTCGCCTATTAAGCCTTTCCTTGTTTTTGGGGGTAGGTGAGGTGACAGTTGTTGCCAGCCATGATGGTCAGCCCTACACGGGCAATCAGTCACTGCTGTGCCTTAACAAGGACAATGGACAATATATAACACAGGGGATGAGCGAAAGGTTTAAATATGAATGGCGAAAAACACACTCAGCCAAAAGATTACATGCAGGATGGAAACTTAAAGCGAAAGAAAGAAAGAGATAAGTGAAAGAACTAATGAGATGGTCTCTACAACTAACGACAAGTCACTAGAGGGAGCCACTGTGTGTATGTTTGACATGGACAGATTCAGTGTATTATATATCTACTCAGATTACCTCAAAATCCTGCGTAGCAACCCAGCAGAGGAAGCGAGCATGGGGGAAGAGAAGAAAAAAAAGAGGATGGCATTAACATATCAGTTCCTTCGCCGGCCTGAACACGAGTACGAGCAGATGGACAGACACTCACACGTATATACCCCAAGTTGAGCTGAAAACTCAAAACGTGGACTGCCTGCAGTGGAAGCAAAGTCTTTAGGGGACCATCTCAAAAGTTCCATGCTTCATTGAATAGAGTAGCTTTACACTGATTTTTGACATGCTTACTAACCTACTACACAGCATACTAAACTATTATTACTGTTACTGAGTTTAAACGACATGTACATGCGCACTACAATACTAATATTTACCATAATCATCTAATACAAGTACGAGCAAACATTTAAGCAAATTGTTTTTTTGTGTACAAAATTTTTTAAATATCCTTTTTTTAATGTCCTTTGTGAGTAAAAAGTTTGGTTTTTTCATTATCTATTTGCTTGATTTATAATAAATATTTATTTAAACACCAAATCAGCAGGAGATCGAGCAGAGGACAAAGCAGGGACATTTTAATTCTCGTACATTTTGATGAATAGACTGATCAATCGTTTAACGCCATGCTCAACTAATACAACCATCAAATGTGTTTGTTTGTTTGTTTGTTTGATTGGTGTTTAACGTCGTACTCAAGGGTATTTCACTTATATGACGACGGACAA
>JAQQZZ010000001.1:398712-419793 GCA_030265115.1 Mopalia vespertina
CACCCCCGCGATTGCCGGAGCCACATCTTGTGACTCACTCATATACCTGAGGGTCGACAGGCGGACTCGATCCCATGCACGGTACATTGAAGTATGCTCTGAAAGCACACTCGCTAACCACTAAGCCACGGCTGCGGGCCCCCAATATTATAAGAAAACATGATTTTTTTTATGCCTATAATATCCGATAGCTGAGTATATCAATGCCTATTATATCAGAAATTTGAGTATGCCTATAATGTCAGATAATATCTGAGTATATTAATGCCAATAATTTAAGAAAACATGACTTGTTAGATGCATATAATAACCGATAGCTGAATATAGTAGTGCCTATTATATCAGAAATTTGAGTATAATGATGCCTTCAACACCAGATATCTGAGTATATAAACACCAATAATTTGAGAAAACATAAGTTCTTTGATGCCTGTATTAATATCAGATAACTGAGTACATCAGTGCCTATATAGTATATCAAAACTTTCGGTAGATGTATAATGATGGCTATATGACATAAGATATGCTATAAATATAACATAAAAGAAACTGGAGTATGCCTACTTTTACTTCTCTATAATATCATGCAGCTGAGACAACAAATCACTGAATTTCTCTGAATCTAGAGACTGTAACAGTAGACAGCATTCCTGGTGGCATATCATTTATGCATAATTCAAGAACATAGTTTCCATTATTTTGGGATAATACATTAGAACAGACATTCACTAAAAATATTTCATGGTAAAATGAGTATGAGAATCAAACTCCAACCCTCAGAGGCAGGCACCAAATTGTTGCAACATGTAAAGTTCCCATACAAGTCAGAAGCTGTGGATGAGAGCTTACTGTTGTCCTGGAGCTTTCAGAGTTCAAGGGCAACACAGAGTTATGTGTTTGTTGTGTCATTGTATTGCATCTTGTTATTGTTCTGTGTTGTCTTTGTCTGTTTCCAGTGGTATTGGGGGTGGTTTCCTCCACCCACTTGACTTGCACAATGTCAGAAGAGTGAAATAACCTTAATTTAAACCTTAAAACCTAATCAAACAAACCTGTACAAGCTTCAATCTCATACATATTGAATTATTGAATAAAACAGAGCATATGGACTCACTGTCGATAGGGACCGTTTCATCAAAACCTGTGACAGTCAGTGTGTAAAGATTTCACTATTGCAGGAAGCACTGTTATTCGTCCTCCCCTTTATTTTACTGTTAGTACCAACTGATGCCACTCTCCAAAGAGATTCCTCAACCTAATTACTAAATGTCACCAATAAAATTAATATGAGATTTTTTCTATGGAGGACTAGAATAGGTGTATATGATGAATTGACTGGACATGTCACGAGATAATTGAAGGAGTGAATAATGACCGATATCCAAACCATCCTGCGATCAGTCTTCATACCATCATAGAAAACTTGCTGACCTACAATATCAAATTCATTACCAGGTCTCTAGTCAGTCTGGGACAATTGCTTAGGTTAACCATAGCTATGAGATACATGGTGTTTCGGTCAGCAAAAGTTTGTAAGAAACATTCTGTTGGGTATTGAGATAAATTCTTTAAAATGCTCAAGAATGAAAAGCTAGACTCCTATTAGAGATTTTTTAGAACAAAGTCTTATTTCTGTGCAAGATACATAAAGAGATAAAAATTAAACAAACTTTGAGTGAATTTAACTTATCTTATTGTTTTTTTTCTTATAGCTTACAGTTGTAATATTGTACATTTCTGTTCCAATTTAAGTTTTTAACATCACGACTCATAGAAATTTCCTTTGCTGGATGAGGGCATCGAAATGATATATGAGCCATTTGCTTTATTCTTTAACAAGATTGAATCCGCAAGGAAAACTCACAGAAACTTCACAATTGATTTGCTCAAATACAAACTGACCTTTGCATTTTTCTGTTAAAGAAGTCAAGAAATTTCCATTGAAATCTCAGCATTCTAATACTGAATTACAAACAATTATGTTCACTCTCATATAATTGCTCCAGAGATCAATATTATATGTGCGGTGGAAGGAGGAAAAAATTGCATCTGATGATCTTTACGAGACGCCTTCATGAAACATGGAGTTTTTCAGCGGGTTTTTCTGTCAAATCTACAAGAGCCAATTTCTAAAGCAAACAAGATTCCATGGTAAAATCTGTTAGGGTGATAACTGAATCTATCCCAGGCCTCATGTCCCAATAATTTCACCAAGCAAGTAAAGATTGTGCCCTAAGGCATAGAGGCTAAGCAATCGAACGCAGACTCATTTGATTGAATTTCTGACATTCCTAGCAATTCTCACAGACTTTGCCTTTTTCGTTTTTAAATGTTATTCAGAAAGACAGGTCATGCCAGGGAAATCATCTTCTCTTATACATCTCCCAAATGTGTATGGTTTGACTTCCATTGACATGCACGTCATGGATGTTTGCCAGAGCTATAAGAAAGTAAAGATGACATCAAAACATTATACAGTAATCAAATTCAATGATGAGAAAGTTTAGGGTTTGTGATCTTTATAGAGTAATTCACTTGATAACAACTTCACTGAGGCTATTTCTCTTAACTGTGCATTTAAAAAGCTTTATTACAGGGAAGAGGCAGCCAAGCATTTCTAATAAAAAGGTAACAGACTGATACTCCCTCAGGCTTGAGTCATCAGGAGGTGTCATTTACCACCCTATCAGTGCTAGAACAATCTCTTCGCTACATTCAACGTGTGAAACAATTCCAGGAGAATCCCCGATAGCTTCATTCCAACATCTTCTAATCTTCTTAAAGACTCGTTATATAGCTTTCTTTTTAATAGCATATCTCAGAGAATGGTAATACTTTAAAAGCCAAGACAAATACATTGCCCACTAAAATAGAAAAATAATAAGCTAATGAAAATGCACGACCTCGTACATTTTGCATTGTCTTTTGTTCTATGTTGTAGTTTTTTGCTCTCTACTTTATTTTATCATTGAGAATATTACAATACAGTTCTGATTCCATCATATTTGAAGTTTGCCTCTTATAATAAATCAATAGTGAAAGTTAATCAATAGATCTCACAAAAGGTCTATTATATCAATAAAAAAACTAATTTAGAGAACAAAGGAGCCTACCATTTTAAATTCCTCTTTTTAATTGATCAGGTCATTATTCTGTATTATGTTAATGATTCCAACTATCAATGGCACATGCAGGGAAATGTAGTCAACCCATAATAAACATGTCCATGAATACTAATGAACAGGAGTTACATAGTGATTTTATTCTTGCTTCAAGAGAACAAATGCTACGCACATTCCACAGAAGCTTCAGTTTGACAAGGCATTAAACTACACTTGACAACATGGAGGTCAACATTCCCTAAAAAAATCAGCAGGAAGACAAATGATGATGAAATCAAACATCTCTTGTATGTTTCGGAAATTGATTCTCGCCTTGACAATTTCCAATGTTTATAGACATCTTGTGTGAGGATTGGCTGCGACAATCTGTCGCTATTGGTCTCCAAACTAGCAGAAACGAGACAAAATTCTATAAATTACATTTCTACCTGGAGGCAATGAACAAATGTGTTTTAACACAATTTCATTTACTTCAGGTATTACAGATTAACAAAAAACAATTGTTATGTTTTACTCCACATAATGAATTACTAATGTGAATATGTATCAAATAAATATATCATATAAATTTAAACCATGCTTCTTTTCCACCATAGGGACGATAAAATTGATTTTTTCGTTCAGCTGGGTTGAGTGTCATGCTCAAAGGCATTTCAAATAAGACAAATTATTCTCTATTTCTCACTCTCTGCTTTAC
The DNA here is from genome assembly GCA_030265115.1 of Mopalia vespertina. NCBI lineage: Eukaryota > Metazoa > Mollusca > Polyplacophora > Chitonida > Mopaliidae > Mopalia > Mopalia vespertina. The sequence goes on from JAQQZZ010000001.1 coordinate 402,532, forward strand.
TTCAATATGTTGGAAAACTGTGAATAAATCTTGTAAAAACCACCCCTGCGAACACTGGAATAATTTTCTGTGGCTTTCTCAATACAGGAGGTTGACAGGACTCCAACATGTACACGTATATGGTATAAAGGAGAATCAGTAATACGACACATTAACCACTGAACCACATCTGCAGGGCTGACTAATGAATTCAACCAAATTCACTCTAAAAACGTTTCAAAATTATCCAAAAGGTTTGTTTTTTTCATTTGTTTTCTCCTATTGATAATTGCTAGCATTTTTTGTTCTAGATGCTTTATTTTCTATTAATTGAATTTTCAAGTGCTACAGTTATGATAGTGTTGCATGAGAACGAGTTGTGAAAGTTAAATGAGACGTAGCAAATGCAGAAACCATGTAACTAATGGGCTACTGTGTAATTACTAGCTGTTCATTGGTGCCAAGCATTCGCAAAAACATCAATGGTATGGAAGTGTTCATTTTAGCAATTTTGTCACTCTTCATAAAAAATGTGGAAAAAATTGACCCATAATTGGACTGTCAAGTAACTGATGTCTTAGTTAAATAAAAACAGAGCTGAGTGAATTTCCACATCATTAAACCTCAAAGCAGGACAATTTTGTGTGTTTATAGCCAATCTAACGGCCTAAAAAAATTCTTAACTATTCAGCATGAATAACATGAACAACAAGCACTTACATGAAATTGTAAATAAATAAACTATTTGCATAAACCAATTAACCCATCTTAATTGCATCAGTTAATGTAACAGTAAGAATGTGTACATGTACAAATGTAGCTCTTGTCAAACTTACAAAACCGTTTCTTTCGGACAGGCTGTGATAGCTGTGTCAACATTTTGTTCTATAAGCTACAGGAGTCATGAAATACTAAAATCCGACCGTAGTATAATTATTTTAGGACTAACATGTAGCTTGTTTGGATATCACAGATATACCAATGCTTCATTGGTTGTTTGACTGATGTACATGTACAATGCCATTTATAAGGGTAGTTCACTTACATAGAGGTGGTACTCAAATAATCAAGATCAACAAAAACTGTAAAGTGCTATACACAAGGGCTCAGGCAGAGGGGTGTCCACCTGTCCTTTGGACATCCTGAATTGAAAATTGCCTCATTTGGACACCCTGTTTTAAGAAGCTTTAACATCAGGAGATAGGGAAAATTTAAAAATTGGACATGCAGTTACTTAAAAAGTGAAGCAAAAGACCATTTTGGACACCATACTTTTGATTTCTGGCGAAACCCCTGGCTATACATAATACTCTTTTAAAAAATGAATATCCCTCCATAGCTAACAGCATGAACATACCTTAAATCATACTGCCCATAGCAAGGTGGTCAGATACATGTTCTACAACAGGAAATTGTTCTGACTGAGATGTGCCAGATTGGAACAGGCAGCCCTCTGGCACCCTAGTCCGGAATCAAATCAACAGTTAAAAAACAAATATCCGAATCTTTTAAGCATTAAGCAATTCTTCATGTTACACAATAGTGATAAAAAGGGTAGTAAATGTTAACAGCATGCTAAACGGGACACTTTCAGAATACTGTAGTAGAAGTGGTGAAGCTACCAGACCAGATCTAATACTTTTACATAAACATTAACATGTATGATACATGGGATTCAGGCAGATGACTATTTTTATATATATACATCTTGAAAATTTATTAAATCTTTGAAGGCACATTTTACAGTGATCCTTTTAAACACAAATCCACACTTTGAATAACCATACACTTTCCATTAATTATTTCCGAAACATTTTAAAACCTGTAACTAACAGCGTGGTAATGAGGAAAGAGAATCAATATGCATTCATGATTTAATTTAACATGATAGATTTGCTAGTAGCTGTCTCATTATTCAAAGTTAACATCCATGTACATCAATTAAGTTCAACCAATCTTTTAATTCCAGAAGAACCATCCAGGCAACCTGATAATGGATGCTTTAGTTCAGCAAATTCACAGCAACATTGTATCTTAACAACATGCATTTGCTCTAATCAAATGGAATTTCTAATTATCATAAATTATCACTAAACCTTTGAAACCACAGATAAATTTTTTTAAAACTATACAGTACAGTTATTATTTATGTGACCTTGAATTGTGCTTGATAGCTGAGTACAGATCTATTTGTTGGACCACTTTTTTCTATTTGTTGTATAAATGGACCCTAAGATTACCAACCCATACTGACCACTTGTCAGTTCGCGGTGGTTAACCTGTCGGCTTACTTATCCTTCTTTGATGTACCGCTCACAGGTTCGAGTCAATCTGTCGACCATCGGGTATACATGTGGCTCACACAACGTGGCTCCGCCAATCACAGGGGTGGTTTTTATGAGGTTTCCTATTAGTTTTCCATCGTATTTACGCAAAAAACAGTGTGAAAGGACAATGCTATATTTGTTATATAAGTGAAATACTTTTTTTGTTAGAAATAATAGCACTGTGTAATCATTAAAATTGAATCATAGCAAGAATGTTGGTAAGTATATCCGAATTTCCACTGAGTTAGTTTGGTTGATTGGGGTCTAACATTGTACAGGAGGGTATTTCATTTATATTGACAACAGATCCTCATTTTCTTGCTCTGCTTCACTTAAATACCATGGAAAACTGGGATGAGACCTCATTAACTCCCCTCCTTGATTACCAGACTCAAACTGCCAATGGGTACATTTAAGGGGAATCAGTAGTCTGGCATGCTAACCACTGAACTATGGCCGAGTGCCAGTATACTCTGGGATCTGTCTACTCCTGTTTCATTGTTCTATTCTGTAATCCCTGCCATAAATTTTATCACCATCAGGTTCAAATTTGTGTGAGAAATATGGATTCAGTAAAGTCATTTCCTATGTGATTGCTACTTGAGCTTAAAGATTTTATTATATGAAATAATCTACGCTGACATCTGTGATTAGTTTTGTCTATTAGCATGCCGATCATACGGACTATATTGGGAATATTGAAGACAAAAACGTCTTTCTGTAGTAATGGTGATGAAGCTCTTTGGTCATTGTAACCCCTCTTAAAGTGATTGTCTGTTAAATTGGCCACAAAAGGCCTGTATTGGTCAGCGGTAGATATTCCCTAAAGATACTGCTGACAACCATGTCCAGTGAAACACAGCCCATCAGCCTACTAAACACATTCAATTGCTGGTAGTAACGGAAATTGCTCCAACCATTTAGGATCTGAGGCCTCATCTGACTTGTTCAGGAAGTGCAGTTAGGCAGCAATAGATCACCAAGGGAGAAGCGAGAACAAGACTAAAACCCCTGCCCAAAACCTGACCGTTTTACAAATCACCATTAGAGCACACCTTAGCTAGGTGTATTCATTTCCACGCCAATTCCTTCTATCACGATTCCTCAAGATGTCAAGTACCTTATACGACAGTCTGGGTCCACTTTGACATACAATGATGTAGTGCTAGCTGTAAATAGTTCAAAGAAACTCTACAACATGTGGGTCTAAAGGGCAATACAAATTTCATGCTGGATAGCAAATATTGAGTAAACGAAAATGCCTGAATAAACAAGTTCAGAAGTTGTGTTACAGTAGATTTGTTATGTACGGTTTCCTTTTTAAAATATGTCAGTCTGATAGGTGGTTTAATAGCATGTATTTTACATATAAAATGCAAAATGTTGGTCTAAGATAATTACCACATACAATAAATTAAATGCCAGTACTACTGATAACTACCTGCAATCATTAATATTTTAAAACTGTTTTATCACAGAAACACAAACAAAATGAAAATGCAATGTTAATAAACCAATAGACTTTTGATGTTTTCTCGTTAGTCACATAGATTGTGGAATGATCTAAAAAAACTTAAAACTGTAAAAATGCTGTGCAGCCTAGAATCAATTAAGGTAGAGTAGATGGAATAATATTTTCGATTTCGTAAACAAAACATGCATTACCAAACCATATTTACACAGCTTAAACATTTGAAAGGTAAAATCACATTGGATGGGCAGAACCAATTTTCAGCTTTTCTCGTGAACAAGTAGACATTTTCAGAGCTTCTGGGCAAGTGCTCAATTTTTCATAACTTTTTCTTAAATATCCTGAATTAGAAATGTTGTTTTAAATAATCAAGTCTTATTGAATTAGCCGGCTGTTTCAAATTTTACTCTTCCTTTGCTGAAATCTTAAAAAGATCAAATTTACGTTACCATCTTTCTTCTCATTTCAGTATTCAACGTAGATTACAGCTTTTCCTTAAAAAACAACATTTTAATGCTCATTATAATGGCACTTTGAAGTCTGGAATACTCCAAATGCAAACAGACAAAAATATTTTTGTAAGTGACTTTCCAAGGTTTGGACTTATTAACAGTGAAGTTGTTAATTATCCACATGTCAAAGATATTAGTGCTTATTCATGATTTTTGACTTCTAAATGACCGTCTAAGAAATTAAAGACATTATAACCCATAATACAAAGAAATGTTATTAAAAGGTTATGATTCTACATAGAAGATGCACAAAAATATAATGAAGTCAATGTTATAGATATGACAACTGATCGGGCAGACAAAGCGTTTGACAGAATACCGGATTTTGGTGTCAGATATATGTAACAATGAATGATGGATGAGTAGGAGGATGACAGCTCTAGCTTGTGTTCATATAAAGAACATGATGTAAGGCTAGCTAGAGATAACTGTTCACACAAAAATTTATCAATCACTGTCAAGCTCCAACATTATTGCCCCCCTTCACCCTACTCCCTCTGAAAGAACAAAAACAGATCAAAGATTGGCACTTATCAACCTTAATATTTGATGATTCAAACAATGATGTCTTTCTTTCTTTTAAGGACAATTGAATAGATAAATCCCACTAGCACAGGGAGGATAAATAAAACCCGATGAATCATCTCATGTTCTAGATATGTCCTACAGGCGAGTTTCTAAATATATCATAATCTCGTGTTGTAATGTGTAACCTACAGGTTAGAAAATATGTGGATGAAAATGTACATGTTATAAACAGAATATTCGGCATGTGTTAAGAATACTTGAACCTGCAAACTAGTATTTCAAAGACTGAAAATTGATGAAAACCTTTAGATTTTGATATTCCTGTATAAATAGTTTGGTCACATTGGAATACAAATGGAATAATGTCTACCTTAGACCTTTTACCTTGTTCCCAATTAAAACCAAGTGGATCTCGGTTGAAATATGTCACATGTGTGGATGAAATATTTTCTTAAACAGTGAAAGAAAAGACAAATGTGTGACTTTATTCGTTGAAAGAAACTGCTAAAATAATAATTATCCAGAAAGTTGACAAAGAATTTTCCCAAAACATGGAATAGGTAGAAACCATACGGTACATTTGACAACTTGAAACACTGACCTCCATGTATAAATAACATAAAATGTTTGTTTTATTAGGATAATAAACCATTAGCTAAGATCATTAATTCCTGAAACAAACATAATGGGGGATGATAATTCATGTAATTTAACTGGGGTCTTGATGCTTGAGGATAGAAGAAGACAAGGGCTGAGATATTAGCAAAGGCTAAAAACATTGACCCACTTACCCAAAAATAGTTCTCCAAATAATCCACCGATTAGAAAGGAAACTATTATCGAGCAATTTGTATCAGTGGGGTAGACAATGAGACCAATGAGGCTAGTAAACTAAAGAACAACAACACTATTAAAATCAGAGTGGCCATTAATTCCAAAAGTCTTTCCAAGATTTGTTCCAGTGACATATATTGTGCATTAAAGTAAATTCTCTGAAAGAATGCTGTAATGATCGGAACATGGTGGGACAATTGCAGATATTTGATCCAAAAGGAAGTTAAGCGGAAATAATTAGAATAAGATAGAGGAAGATCCAACCACAATGATCGGAAGGCTAACATAACATCAGCATTTAAAGTGAACGTTTAATGTGGCAAGGAAGCTGTCGATTGACTTCTTTATGTTTGGGCAATAAAAATACATGGAAGCTTATATATTTTCCTCATTTAACATTTTCCTTTGGTGTAAGAGAAAAAATGACACAGGAACCACTCAAAATCTTAATCTTATTATAAATCAGTTAATTTTCAGATAACTTATTCAACAACTATAATTTTTGTAGTTAACTAATGTTGTTCATGCCTATACACTGTATATGTGGCCAATTCCTTCTATTGGACACTTTTTGTTGAAAGTGTTGTACATGTACATGTAAAAGCAAGGATGTGCATGTAAATGACCAAAAATCTTCCCAAACTATCTCTGTAGCATGACTGTTAACTTTCTAATAGTACAAAGAATTATTGGTCAATTAACAAACATCATGATAATTTAGAAACAATTTGTGGCAAAACAATACGTGATGTTGAACCCAATACACATGCTGCAAATAAAATGTTATTTTTTTTCCACATGCTAATCGACACTCCCATATTAAAAACCTATGTTACTAACTTGATCCATCAGTGACATTATCTTAATTAACAAAAATAACCCAAAAGGAATTCAATTTCCAATCCGATGTATAAAATCAACTCAAAAAGCTGTAACTGGTTTCATCCATTCTTTTTGTATGCAGTGGTCGTACCATGTTTTACACATGTTATGGAAATCAACCACAGAGCACTTGACAGCAGGTTCTCTTCAAGTTACTATGCACTTACCGAACCACACTATTTTCACAATTTTGTAATTATTATAAAAAGTTAGATTTATTCATTGAGCCTGGGGCATAATGTTTAAATAATTAATTATCAATAGAGAATGGGAAAACAAAACAATATCGACACTCAAAGATGCTATCTTTTGTGGCATAAACAAACTTGTACATGTATGTAATTAATTGTTTGTTTGCTTGGGGTTTTATACATATATAACTTAACATTATTATTTTACTTATTTTGGAAGCCAAATGGGTGAAAACCACCCTTGATGACTTTATTGGTAACTAATAGACAAATGGACAAGCGCAAGACGCAATATAAAGACAACACAACAGAACAATGTGTGTTGGCCCTTATCATCAGGCACTCCTTCCAACCATTTACATGTGTATAATCTAAAAGCCGAACTTACATATACATTTGTATTTCTTAAGCTGTGGCGTGTTTAGTCTAAGGTAAAACATTTCTGTAAATGAAGTATAATATAACAGAACATATATTATCACGACCAGGAAAACATTTATTAAACAGATCTTCAAAGGTACCTGTCCTTTCATGTCAGTTTTATTGGTTAGACTGGAAACTTTTCAGACCGAATTGAATCCCTTGTAGCATCTTGTCTTATGCACCAGATTATGCCGGTGCCTATCAGTACATACATGTACCTAGACAACCCAAACCTCCAGACCAAATAAATGAACAAAAACTTTATGGAAAAATCGACAGGCCTACATTAAGTGTCTGATGGAAAGCAAAGCTTCTTAGCCATCAGAGCAAGAGAGACGGGAAATTTTGTCCTCAAATACTCGCTGGTAAATGGCAAAAAGTAATGGAAAAGTGAATTTTTTCATAAAAAGGTCCTTGAAAGTCATGGAATTAAATCTGTTGTTCTATATGAATCCTGGAGAAGATATGACTTATTCATTTTTTCCAGACACTTACACTATTGCCAGTATAATAACCAATCAAATCACAAACCCTTCAGGACAGTATATGTGTTAAAGCACAGTCATACTGATTTCACTTAGCAATTAAATTTACCAATAGAATGAAACAGTTAACATTTTGTGGTTTGGTTAGTTGTCATGATTTACTGTTGGAGAACATCACCGTCATATGATTAAAATACCCTTTAATAGCAGTGTGATAAACACTAATCAATCAATCAATCGAATCACAGATTAGACCTGGGCTTGTCTTTATAACGTGTAACTTATGCTGAACCACAACAGAATCTTGATACAGTATAAGTAATCTACCTGCCTTGTTACAATATTCACTACCTTTAGTAGTTTGGGCCAATGGAATAGCGACTACAACTACGAGTTATTTACGTATCCTGTCAGGTTGTCAGATAAAACTTCATAAATGTGCAGCATGGTATCAATTTGCTTGGTGAAAATGAAAATTTTTATGTTTAATAAATAAGTAAATGTAAACTGTTTGTTACATTCACACCCGTCACTCAATGAAATATGATCCTGTTTCTCATTTCAGCACTTTAAGTAAGGGAGTTACAGTACATTTACCATCAACAACAACAAAATATTGATAGTGTCATTCATTACTCAATTAACTTTATCAAGTATTGGAAGGAATCAACACTTAGTCAGTTATGCACTGCACAGCTGAGCCTAATTCAATATTTGTTTATTTGTTTGATAGGGTTTTTGTGCCTTACTTAAGGTTATTTCACTCACATGACAGCGTGTCAGCACAATGGGAAACCAACCCCGATACCACTGGCAACAAACAAAAACATCAAAGAACAAAAACAGGACACTCACAGGACAATACAAAGACATCACAAACATATTGGCTTCCTATTCCTCTTTAGCTCAGAAAGCACCTGGGCAACAGTAAGCTCCCTCCAACCACCCACGAGCCCAATTCAATGTACTACTCACTCCGTTGGACCCTAGGTACAAAATTGGAGTTTTCCTGTTACTATGGAGATCGAGAGTTTCTTCCAAGTTTTCTACCATTTACAGGCAATGCAAAGTTGTCAAATAAGTTAAATATATGTACCCTTGATTATGACATTAAATGCCAATCAATGCCACTGTTTACACATAGATTTAGTATTTCTGTAAACTAAATGTAATTCCTCTTGATGGATGAGAGGCTTTATAACCTGCAGGGGAATATGGCCAACTTTACAAAAAATGCTTTGCTATGACAAAAATGGAACAGGTAAAATCGTTTCTCGTTAAAATAATATTAAAACATAATCTATTTATTCTGTCAAATACGATGATGGAACGCGTGGATTCTATTTCTGATCACTATTCATTCATTTTCACTCAAGCAAATAGAAATCAATCAAATTGTTGTTTTTCCCCTTGAAATCAGATGAGGATAATGGGTTTGAAGTGGATGAGAGATTTGGCTTCATGACGCCATTTTAGAGAATCTATCTTTCTATCACACACCACTAAACAAGGCATCAATTCTGGTTTGTCATAAACAGAAAATCTAACATAAAATTTATTTCTGAATACTGCCTTCTTGAATAACATGTACACATGGAAGAGTTCTTCTGGTTACGTCTATTATTTTATTATGAAGGCAAAATTTTCATTCTCTATAATAAATATTTTATTATGCAATATGATTCTAACTTTGTGTACATAATATTCAAGAAATCTGTCAAAGTTTCTCTTTACCGAATAAGATTGATGTTGTGTTCTATGCCATGTGCAAGTTATTTTTTTTCCTTTTTTTCGGTGGAGTATTCCAACAGTAATTGACATTAACACAACCAAAAAATGTGAAATAAAAGAGTTTCTTACTTTTGAAAAATACAAGCTGCTGATTTAGCCCATTAAAATGCGGTATAGTTCTTCCTGAATGTATATCTGACTTAATATGTTTCTTATCATTGATTAAAGCCATCTCCATCTTTAGCACCTTCATAACATTGCGTTTTGACCCCTTGGTCATAAACCAGGATTATGTTGTGTAGTAAAAATATTAGGTCATTTTATGTAATTGTGCGGTAGTCGTCTAAAAAATTACTTCGTATAAATACATCAGGACTTTGTAAAGATGTCATACAGCTATAGTTTAATGTAATTCTTTTTTAAAGTTACTAACTAACTTTAGTATTCTTAAATAAAAAATTTGTTCCATTTTTTTACCCACATTACACATATACATTTTTAAGCTGTTAGATTTTCCATAACTGTGGTGAAAATGGAGATCCACAAAGTGACTTCCTGGGAAGAATGTTAACGCATGGGTTTATCCCACAGCTGCAGTCTGTATTAAAAAGTAAGATGGCACTTGATGGTTATAAAATGATTTTTTTTATAATTAAAGACAATAAAATGATTTATCAAGTTACAATTTCTCCTTTCCAAAAAAAGTCAATCAAAAAAAATACAGGCCCTTGACCTAACATATTACAATACAACAGTTCTTCCTCAAAAAATATCTCTCCCTATTTTGTACTTGAATAGGATAAAAAAAAATTAATAGTAATGAGGCTTTTAAGTGACTTCACCTTACAAGATTGTAAAATAACACATTAACATGCGTCACTTATCCCAACACAGATATCCACATTATGATAAAAAGATGTTATCTTCAATATCAATATAATCAAGTCACAGTTTCACCTTACCAAAACAGCCCACAATATTGTTTTCTTCATAAACTCAGTAGTATCCTCTCATAATACATTTTAATGGTATGTCTATTTTAATACCCTTTTATAATAAAATTGATGATATAATTTGATTTTAGCAACAGATGATTCTAAGTATAGTGCCAAATAATAACATACTTTATCTTTAATTTTCGTTCAAGAAATATTTGTACTAGGATATAGCCATGCCATAACGATCACTCAAGTTTCATTTATCATGTCAAATAAAGGCATAATTTCAGCTTCACCAAATTAACTCAAAGAAATTGTTTTAAATTATATGTGGTGTATTTAAGCATATTTTTCTTACCAAAAGATCAAATTTTCGCAAATCCACAATAATTTTAATTCTGAATCTTTTTTTGGTGAATTTTGCAGATTTTTTAAAGCTGTGAGCAGCAGCTGACAAGTCATTCTAACATTAGAACTTTTCTTCCTTGACAGGTTTTTTATTTTATTTTTTTCTCCTTCACATACCTTCGTAAACATGGACAAAAATAAACTAATAATTCAATTAAATTGAACTAGCTATCTAACTCTAAAAACACCCACTTCATAAGAGAGAGCTAAACTTTTGTACAATATTTTAAAATTAATTTTATCTTTCAGCCAGCCTTCTTTATGACTCTCACACTGTCTGATTACTTTTCCATAAAAATTTCTAATTCTTTTTGCAAGTATTATGATACAGTATTCCATAGAGAAATGTCCTTTTCTTTTGACCTTGCAACACAATAAGGAATTGTCTTGAGGCAGAAATCAATTCCATCGTGAAATATTTCACTTCAGGGCCAAACCATTACAACTCTTGACCTTTCTTTGGCTGCAGCATGCAACAGACATGAAAAGCATTACTTCAAAACAACACACTAATAGTGATAGGATACAGTCAGAATCAAAAGTGTGTTTTGTCACTGAAGTTTTTATCAGAAACTATTGAAGTACATGATTATAATAAGGCACTTAAAATGGGCATGATTCAAAATTTCAAGTCTTCAAATGCAGAAAACTGAGCAGATTAAACAATAAATATGATGCTTTTATTTCATGTTATTATTGTGAATTTCTCTTTGTTATGTCCTTTCTTAACCCAAAAGATGATGGAACTCGTACTCAAGGGTATTTCACTTATCATGGCAAATTATCCACTTCTCCCTCTGCCTTACATAAATATGCCGAAGACCAGGAAGAAACCTCATAAAAACCATCTCCAGATGACTCCCTTATATACCTGAGGTTGACTTAAGGCCTTGAGCACTACAGGAGTTCTAAACTGGTATCTGTTCAAAATAAGGAAGTGTTATCCCAAAATAACGAAAATACGGTTAATCTTCACTTTCTAAAAGACACAAAAATGATTCACTACAGTAGTAGTTTGACAGGTTAACTATTGAACAAAGGACCCAATATCAGTTGATGCATTAAATATACCAACACGTACTCTAATTGAATAGGATGTGGCTAATGATATAAATACACTCTGAGAAATGTCTTTATTAATAAGTCATGCTTAATTTGCTTTATTTCCCTTCTTATTTTTAGATAAGACATGCTCATAAAGAAGAAGATTCCGTGAAGTGAACGAAGAATATCATGTGCACAAAAAATGAATGGCAATAAAGTGTTCCTCATCGACATGCCAACAAGTCCTCAATCATATCAGGTTTGGGAGTCTTAAAATCAGTCTAATGTGGTCAGTTTTGAAACAGGAGTCAGCTACCAGGATACATGAGCCAGATTTTCTCCGTGAAATTTCCTGAGGTGTTATTTCCTATGGCGATAATGACACGATTGGTGAGTTATTATAAGCTAAGTGGATTGGATATGGACACCGGATATGTGGCAATCTCCTACGACTAAATCTATAACCTGAAAACCTGTTGGAGCAGCATGAGAAATATCTCTGGCCTTATCATTATGTAAAATGATATGGAATAAAAAAGATAGGCTTTGGGATGATAAAAGATCAAACGCTATCAGACCGGAGATTGTCACGACCACATCGTCTCATTTTCTCCAGATAAAATTCAGGATAACATGGATTACGAAAAATGATTAACTTGGACAGCTTAAAATTGAACAATCTGGAAATGTACACAAAGGAAGCTTGTCTCAGTGTTACCAGGTTTAAAATACACAGATAAACCCTGACAAATAACCCTGCCAAAATCTTGTTTATCGACACTAAAATCCACTCACAATGAAAGGCCAGAAAACTCTTTTTGACATAGTCAAATTGAACGAGATGAATTATTTTTCTTACATATCATTCAATCGCCATTAGGCAGTTTCTAAACAAACAATGCCAATAAAATGTCAAAGAGAGGCAAGTCAGGAAAACCTTTTATCACAGTTTCTTTTGAAGAACATAGTTGAATCAGATTATTTAATAGGATATATCTGACAAAAATGTGCTAAAATAAAAAGGATTTGTGATTTATTTGATGTCGTAGTAAAAGTTATACTAGCTTTTCAATTATCAGAATTATTGAAAAGCAATATAGAACACTATTAAAAGGCTGGGCTTAAGTGTGCTGGTGAAGAGATATTTAAATTGTATGTAGTCCACTGAAGCAAAGCTTGACTGATTTATAATTGTGACAAGAAATGCTGCTCAACTTATGTGAATGTTCAGAAATGCTTAAAAAAGTGTCACAGTATTTGTGTCACTAAGTTTGATTTTATTTTGCTGTTCTTACAATGAGTGGCGTAACAGCAGTTGGTTTTCACACTGAAGTACTGCCAAACTGCAGCACTGCCAGTTTGAATATGACTTTTAACAGTGATGTGTGGCATTGGAATACTACAACCACAGCTGCACAGGAGGTGGTTCAATACTGGCAGTTAACACCTCATCTAATGTCACGGAGATACAGTTCACTACCTGTGTTCATACTCGTGACTATCTTCATGAGCCTTGTCATTATCATCACCGCCTGCGGGAACCTAATGGTGGGCATCGCCTTGTACCGCTACAAAAATCTACGCACCATGTCAAACCTCTTGATAGGTAATTTAGCATTAAGCGACTTCCTTCTAGCTACTACTGTTGTACCTATATCAACAGTTCACGACTTGTTAGGGTATTGGATATTTGGTGAAGTTGTGTGTACAATCTGGTTATGTATTGATGTATTATATTGCACTGCTTCTATTTGGGGTCTTTGTACTATAGCAGTAGACAGATACACAGCTACCGTTTACCCAATGTGGTATCATGAGCAGCGTTCCCCCAAAAGAGCCCTTGTCTATGTTATCTTTGTTTGGTTATTTTCCCTAATAGTATCAGTTGCCCCTTTTATTGCGTGGAGGGAAATGATTCCTTATTTTTACCAGTTCCACAAACCAACCCAAACGCATGACTGCATTTTGTTTATGCTTCAAAGTTATGTCATGTACTCAGCTTCTGGCTCATTTGTGATACCATTCTGGTTGATGCTTTTCCTCTATGTGAGAATATTCATTGCTCTTCATAAGCGCTCTGTAGAACTTCAAAAGAAAGCGGCGATTCACTTGCCCAGGTCTGTAACTAAGGACACGTCTTCCCAATTTGCCAACGATGCTCCACAGCGGAAACGTAATAACGAGAGCTTTGAAATGCAAACTGTGGTTACAAAAGACAGTTTAACAGGAACCACCAGCTCAGAGCAAAATGAGGATTACCAAATCCAATACAAAGACAACTTGGAATATTGCAAAAGTGACGAAGAAGAAGACTGTAAAAGCCTTTCACCGGGTGACGCTTCCGATAAAGACCTTATCCCCAAAAAGAACTATAATGGCATAATGGTGGTTAAGACCAGTTGCCCGGCTGTTGGGGCTTCACCAAATTCTAACCATCAGCAGCATGCAATACTTAATCCCTTCCCTCTGATTAGCGATTCAGATCAGGAAACGGACACAGATAAAAAGCACAAATATAAAACGAAAGGAAATCACTACAAGAGACTCTCCCTTCAACCCAGCCCCATCTCAGTCAGAACAAAGTTCATTAAAAGTGTTAGCATTAACTTGGAGGATTTAACAGTTGAAGATTACAGTAGTGCTTATGACGAGGAACCCGCTACACAAAAGAACCGTTTCAGGAGAGTCAGCAGACATTTCCTGTCTTTACCTTGGTCAAAGTCAGGAAAAGCACTTGGCCGATCACATCTTACCGCCAGTATGAAACGGCGATTTGAACTACGGGAACAGCGTGCTACAAAACGAATGGCTCTAATCATGGTGTGTTTTATTGTGTGCTGGATGCCTTTTTTCTTAATGTACATTGCCCGTAGTTTGTGTAATCACTGTTATGTGAACTATCACCTTCAAGCTGCTTTAACGTGGCTCGGCTATGTCAACTCTGCACTAAATCCCATACTTTACACAATTTTTAACGAAGACTTCAGGAGAGCATTTCAGAGAATACTTGGCTTATCACAGGCCCGACAGCCTCAAAAGGGACACTAATTTACTGTAGCAATTTGCCTGTTATAATGCCTTGCATGTTTACTCAAGAAAGAATTAAGACTATTCCCCTTTGAAATCTTTCTATTTTAAGCTTCCTGCGGGCCTTGAAGAATCAATGGTCTTAGGTGGCTGGTTGCAGACCATCTTTTGGTACCTTTGTGTTCTGAGAATCATAAATAAATAGACTTTGCTCGCTTCCAATCCTCTACTGCTAACAAAAGTTTGTTGAGATTTCTCAGGCAGTATTATTGGCACCATGGGTTAAGTCTGCGTCCTAACCTTACACTTTGAACTGGAAAAAGGCCTAATAAAAAGCAGACTTCCAATCTGTTTGTCAATCTCCAAATATCACCTCCATATGTTCCTCTTGAAATTGTCAATAAATATGCTCTTAATCTTAACAACCGTATCAGTCTCCTCCTTTTAAATGATTTACTACTTTGATTACATTTAGAACTAGTAATTCCCGACTCAGACATATAAATCACTAAGAACTGATCATAATTCCTGTGTAAACAAGCTTCTGACAAACAATGTCGTTAGAGAACCTTGGAATTCTGAAAGATTTTTTTTAGAATGATGAGATGTCTGATCATTTCTTATCAATACAGTTTCTCTCTTCTTCATATAAACAAAGTTTTGGAATGGAATTGAATGCATAATTGTATATCATATGTTACAGGATTTCATTTCTTTCTGCTATAGAATACCCATGCTTTATCTATGGATGAAATAAAGATGATTTTATGGACACATATCAGATGTCTTAACATCTTCATCTTTATGGCATGAAATAATCAGGATATATAATTGCATGAAATAAATGCGATTTCATATTCCAAGTAATTTTCCAGATTCATAAATATTCTAAATATACCAGCAAAATCTATCTGAGCGCTATATCTTGTATAAATAATCATTGGTTGAAAGAGGATTCCATTTATTGAGATGGCAATAAAGAGTATTTATAACTATCTTTTCTTCATAATGTTAATGTCTAATAATAGCAACTTAAAGAATTTAATTTTCCACACCATTTGCTAACCAGGCTTCTTCCGTTTGTTTTTTAAAGATAAATATAATCACATTAACAAAAAACAAACTGTTTCCTGAAATTATAAAAATGTAACAAAAACATTAAAGTGCACATTACATAAATTTACACATTTTGGAAACCATAAATTTAAAATGATTTAAATACCACAATTTAATCAATTTATCAGATGAAGAATAGAATGAGCCAAATAAATTCATTCTTTACACTCAATACATGTACATGTATTTAGCGCAATAAGGGTACTCTTTTCTTGTTATAAAAAAATAAGTCACTTTAATGTTTTGTTATATCCTCACAAGATATTTGTGGGGGTATCTTAAAATAGATGCCATTTGTCTGTCTGTCTCCACTCTACCTCCTGTCATATTCCCAGCTCAATCTTGTTTCATTTAACAACTGACATATTGGGACTGTGTACTGTCATGATTCTAATCATGTAACATTCTTGGAAGTTTGTCTGTCCGTCCATCCGTCTGTTCTTTGTCTCCACTTTTTGTAATATTTCAATGTCTATCTCAAAAAGTACTCCATGTATTGAGCTCCAACTTGTTTCATTTAACAGCTGACATATTGGGACTGTGCACTGTAATGATACTGTCATGGTGCTATTCATGTAACATTATTCGAAGTATGTCTGTCGGTCATCTTTCTGTCATTTGCCTTCACTCTACCTCCTGTCATATTCCAAGCTCTATCTTCAAAAGTACTCAATGTATCGAGCTGAATTTTTTTTTTTAAAGCTGACATGCTAGTCATGTAACATTCTTGGAAGTTTGTCTGTCAGTCCATCAGTCGGTTATTTTCCTTGACTTTACCTGCTTGCATATTCCAATGTCTATTTAAAAAAGTACTCAATGTATAGAGCTCAAACTTGTTTCATTTAACAGCTGATATATTGGGACTGTGTACTGTCATGATGCTAATCATGTGAGATTCTTGGAAGTCAGTCCGTTCATTCGTTCATTCATTGCCTCCACTCTACATGTACCTCCTGTCATGTTCTGATCTCTGTCTCAAAAAGTACTTGATGTATAGAGTTGAACTTTGTTTTATTATTCCCCCTGCTTGATGGGATTTTTAAAGCACATATTCCTTTCATATTATTTGTAAACTAATAGAATATCGATAAGAACCCCCCCCCCACCCACCCACCCAAGGGCTTAGCCAGAAATCAAAAGTACGGTGTCCAAAAAGGTAATTTTGCTTCATTTTTTAAGTAACTGGGTGTCCCATTTTAACAGTTTCTCTATCTCATGCATGTTCAAGTTTCTCAAAAGAGGGTGTCAATATGAGGCAATTGTTCACTTCAGGGTGTCCATTTGGACACCCCTCTGTCCAAGCCCTTGTCCCTACCCTCCTCCCCATTTTGGGCTTTCCTTTAATGGAAATAGTTTAATTTATTTG